>JWHW01007201.1:44410-68177 GCA_000931545.1 Papilio glaucus
GTTTTTTATATTTAAATTTCTTAAGGTGTTTGATAAATTGTGTTCTCACTTCCTATCATTGGTTCCGTCGCCAAATATTAAAAAAGAAGTGAGCCTTCTGAAATCACCAGCTATGAAGTCAATCCCAAAAATAAAATAAAGCGTATATTAAATAACCCTGAAATTAATTTATTCCCAAGGAGGGTTGGCACCGGGCTAGGCGCTAGCCGGCCGGCCTAAAAACTAGCCAAAACAATAAAGTGCAGGGAGATGGTGATTTACTATGATGACGACATAATTATTTACAACAGATGAAGTCTATAGTCACAAATTAATAAATCAAAATGTCCTAAGAGTAGATACAGAAAAAACTAATGTATAATTTATAGGTACAGGCATGAAAATCAAATCTACAACAATAGTCCTTCGTGTAATAATAACATACCGTCACAACAAGAGGAATGTGCTGGTGGTGCGGCCTCGTCATCATGACGAGCCAGCGCACGCAGCTGCAGAGTGTAAGCGCGAGACCCTGGGCCCGTGATGCCGGGCCCCGCGAATGTCGCGTACGGACTTATCTCGTAGACATCTGATAAACAAAAAGAACTGTTATATTTACGCTAAGATCTCACTTTTCGGATCAACCGGTGGAATACCACGACCTAACAGAAGACGTGAGTAGAATTATGCGTTTGCGTTTCGTCTGATGAGTGAGATGCCGGACGCCCAATTTCAGCTCTCGTCTTCTTCCCATTTTTCCTAAAAGGAAAGACTAGATGTGGCACCTCACTCATCAGACGAAATGCAGTACTTCTAGGTTTGGCGGGAACCGCAAACAATCTTACACGTTACGGGCGTTCATTTTGTGTGGCTGGGAACGCAGCCGCGGTAGGCTCGAGAAAAAATCGCTTTGTGAACGCTTCTCAATTTAATTTTTCTAGCGATTAACTGTTCTTACAAAAACAAATCTATATTCCACACACCCATGTACTGATCACCTCCATGTTAAAACACCTCGGATAGATATGCTAGGTACTTTTGTAATGTTAAATACAGAATTTTATACACTTAACTTTGCCACGTCCTATATTGCCTAAATTAGTTCTACTTTAAGATTTTTTAAGTTCCATGGAAGCGCAGTATATTAGAAATTTTCAATGAACTATTTACTTTACTTATTATTTTTCTATTATATTTGATTGTAATATATGTATGCCTTCGATTTCCTGTTATTCAAAAAATTATCTCAGTGTATCAAATTATCTAATTTTTTGATCTATCTTAAATATTATGTGTCGGACGACAATTATGTAAAAGTTCATAAAAAGATATTGATGAATTTCTGTATATAAAAAAATATGTTACCTGGTGGATCTGGCAGCAATTTGGGTGTTGGATGTGGCGCATCTCCATACGTTCCACAACCAGATTTATCACTATTACTTGCAACACGTGCCACCACACCGTCAGTTCTAAGATATATACCAAACATATATTTATTTATACTTTAATTGAAAATAAATGACGTATACGATATGTGTAGAAACACACGTAGGCAATATCAAAATTAAAGTGATTTCAACTTTTTAAACAAAATTTTGCTTTGAACTTTCAAGTATTTATTGATTTCAACAATTTAAAAACGTTTCAAGTTTCATTTTATTTTAATACCTAGCTATTATTATATACAAAAACAAAGGTTTTCATTTGTTTAAAAAAGAATAATGTTTACCTTTTACGTCTCAGAAGAATTGCAAGTATAGTCAACGCAGCCAAAGACAAAGCTGCACACAATGCTAGCAAGAGTGCGAGTTCTCCCGCAGTTGCTGGAAACGGGGCATCCACTTCTTCAGCGAAACTACCTTCAAGTGGTACAGTTGTAAATTCGTAAACTTCTCGCGTCAACCCGGCTTCGTTAGATGCCCGAGCAGCTACGCGATATCTAGAGCCCGGCGTCAAGCCTGTGACGAAGTGAGAACATATATTCTATGTCAGTTAAAATTAACCAAACCATATAATAAAAATACTAACCACTTAAAATAACTTCCCCTCCAACTGGTACGTCCCTTGCTCCTAACGCTCCAGATCCAGCCCATTCTAGTTTTAGCGCTACAGGTCCACATCCCCCATCTGACCACATGCTTGTGTCAAATTTCGCATGCGTAGAATTTGCTCTTATCCATCTAGAATCAGGAGGTGCAGAAGGCGGTCCCCCTGAAGTTCTTACTGCAATTTCGGTTCCAGGGGCTCCACCGGCAGAACCATAGGCACGGTAAGCTGAACCGCATCTTAGACCACTCAAGGTGACAGGACCAGGGTTAGCAGATTGTATCCGCCATTCTCCCTAAAATTAATTTTGTTGTTTAAAACTATGTGCAAACAAAAGACAAAAATATGTGATCAGTTAATTTACCTCGGGCGTAGCAAGCCTCCAATGCAAGGTATAAGCTTTAGGAAGTGCATGTCCAGGTGCTCGTGGCGTGGGTCTTAGATCAAGTTCTAGTTCTCTAGACCTTGCTTCTAACAAAGCTAAGCTAGGTGGAGCTGGTGGTCGTAATACAATCACTCGCCAGGTGACAGAATCTGAGCCGTGAGGATTTTCAGCAACGCATGTGTAATTATCAGCGTGTGACAATTCTAAGCCTAGAATGAAAAGTTAAGAAACTGGAGCCAAATAAAGATACATTTATTAATAGAAATACATTTAAACTCGTTTTGTATACCTCGTATAAGAAGAGCGTCTCCTTCTAATTGAAATGGTGGAACAGGATGTAGAGGATTACCGGCTCGCAGCCAGCGCTTTGCAGGAGGTGGTACACCTCCAACTACACAGCGTAAGGATAGAGAACTTCCGGCCGCTTCCATTGCTAATCCTCCAAAAGAAGATATTCGGGCTGGTGCTAAAAACGATGTACATTTAGAATTCCTCCTATTACTTTATCATTTTGGTGACTAATTCAACTTACCTAATGCACTTGTTTGACATGTGACAACAGTTGACGGTGGACCTTCTCCAGCGCTGGTGGCAGCTCTGACCCAAGCTTCGTATGTTCTACCGGGACGAAGGCCACGCAATGGTTTCATGCACTCTTCGCCATCAACACATGCATTGATTCTTGTTACGTTTGGTTCTTGTGACCTAAAATATTTCGAAGAGTTTTTAAATTTGATAACTGTTATCTATCTTTAAGTCTATCTTAGGCGACTTTTGTGTGAATTGTATGAGCTGGTATAATTGGCTGAATTGCTAATTTTGCAGTTAATTTCTTTATTATGATAGAGAGTTCTAATATTCTTATAAGTCATGGTTTTATATAACCATCTTGATTACATATTGTTTAGTTTTCATTTAAATAAATTTTTCTTAAACGCTTATATCTTAATACTAAAAATAATATAAATATAACAAATTTTTTTATTTACGAAATTATTTAATATACTTACCCCGATAAATCTTTTACATACAGAGTGTAGTGGGTTAATTTTCCGTTAGGCTGAGATGGCGTCACCCATGAAGCTCTTAAAGATCGTTCACTCAACGCTATAAGCTTCATTCCTCCTGGTGCACTTGGTACTGAAAGGAAATAGCTGTTAAAATCTCTGTACTTGCACCCACTTTGTACAATAAGTTCAATTGCATACCGTCTTCATCGGTGCGACAGAACTGAGGAGCCGACAGTGGACCATCTCCCGCCGCGTTGTGCGCACGAACTCTTATTTCGTATTCCGCATACGGCGATAAGCGAGACACCGTACTCTCTTCTCCCTATAAAAGGTCATAGTAAATTATTATGGCACATATTAAATAAAAGAATAACATAATTGTTAAAGCCAAAAATGGTATAATGCAACATGTAAACCAAAAAGTTATAATAGTTACAATTGCTAACATCTTTTAACCTTGTTGGGGATAAACACGATCGATCTTGTAACAATTTGTACAAACCTGAACTCGTAAATACGCATCTTGCGGTGGCAACAATGGATCGGAATCCCGTCTGGTGTACTGCAGCGTATAATGAGTTATAACGCCACCTCTGGATTCCGGAGTTGGTGGATGCCATGATACTCTGAGTGAAGTCGAACCACTTGATATGCATGGTAGCAATTCGGGACTTCCATTCGGCGCTGCACAAAATCGTAATAAAAAAGTGAAAACTATTGGTTATTAAAAATAAAATTATTTAAGTCTTAATAGGTGGCGGTCAACAGTTCGATCAAATGACATTTGAGTTGCTAGATGCATGATTATCAATTTTTCATTATACAAAATGAAATCGATGTGACATGTTGGTGCAATCAAAGTTTGACAAAGTTTTGGTTATGCGTTACGTCTGATGAGTGAGGTGCCTGTGATCTAATTTTAGACCTGTTTCTCTTCCCACCCTGTCCTTATAAAGATAGGAATAGGAAGACGAATAAGAAAAGGAAATATCCTATTTCCTGTTAACCCCCTCCTGTGTCCATTCAAGGTAATGTATCTGCGACTCATTGGCTTGTTGCGGATGTCTATGGATAGCGGTCACTAAACAATTTATGCATAAAAAATATTTCCTACAATACAATACAACGTTATTTACAAGAATACAACAGCACAAGTACCTATATCATAATAAATTTACGTGACTTAAAAATATAATACTCACGAGATTCAAGCGTGTGTCGGTAATGCGGTGGCGATAGGGGCCCGGCACCGGCGGCGTTGTAGGCTCTCACGGTAATTCCGTATCTCGTAGCCGCCTTCAGCCCCCGCAGAGTGGTGCTGGTAGCGTCCGCGCTGGCCCCACTCTCCGACCCAGTGTTATCGCCGTGTCCTTTACCCTCCTCGGAAACTTCCCACCAACGTATTGTGTAGCCAAGTAACGTACCGTGCCATGTTTCTCTCGGTGGCGCCTAAAGCGATGAATAATTATAAGACAAGCAAATAGCATTATGTTATTTCTACATAATAGAATTTCTTCTAATGGTGAAAGAATTATTAATAGTGTTTCAGTAGTTATACAGTTTACCCATAACAACCAAACAAATTTTCCCTTTTTTAAATTATAAACATGTCGGTATATTTTAATATTCTTTTAGGCAAGTAAGAGTATTTCTTAATATGCAAAAAAATAGATATCATATTTAACATATCACAATTTTGTGTTAAATAATTAACTTCTAATAATAATAATAAAATAAAATATAAAAGTTATCAAAACAATACCTGCCAAGTGACAAGCAACTCTCGAGCGCGCAGAGCTCTCACTATTATGTCACGCGGCGCTCCTCCCGGGGCTGTTTAAATAATTGTTAAATTTAAGCAAAGGCCGTACCTTCCTATTTAATAAACTTTTTTCATGAAACTATGTATCACATTACAATTTAATGCTTGTAAAACTGTTGTATGCTTCGTTCGACAATACATTATACATAAAAGGCGATGTGTGTATGAATGTATGTCCCTATTGACTCCGAAACGGCTGGAACGATTTCAAAGAAATTTTCAAGAAACGACTAGATTGACCCAGGGGGCAATTCTGTGAAGACTTCGGGCGAAGCCAGGGCGGATCACTAGTAAGTTATAAATGAGATAATACATTGTTTATCCCACGTATCAAATATAATCGAACAGTAATATTATGGTAACAAAAACAAATAACAAAATAATATACCTTCTTCTCGTGTTGTGAAGTGTAGAGGCGTTGTGTACGGCGAAGCTCCGACGTCGTTGTACGCGGCGAGTCTGAGAACGTATCGCGTGTCCGGAGCTAATCCCGTCACCAAAGCCCCGGCGCGACCCGGCCCTTCCGATCTGAATGGTCAATAGGCTTAAACAATAATCCCCTTGTAATGGAAAATCGGACTACAACTGAAAATGTCACTAACAATCATTAAATATTTCACGTTTGTTCAGATCAAGGGATTTACGTATGTTTTGATCTCTTTGTTCTTTTAATATTCGTAAAATATGCCATTTTTATCGTTTACATAAGAATTGTTGTATGTTTTTCTGTATATTTGAGGAAAATGTATGTGAATAATTTCAAAAAAAAATGTTGGTATGTTATTACAAATTTACTACTTCCACCCTTAAAACCCTTAATCCAATAATTTAATTGAAGCTATATAAAATTAAGGCCAACAACAAATTTTAAAAGTATTAATTAATGTATTGTGTACTTACGCAACATGGAGTAGGTCTGAATTTGTCAATGTCACATTTACAACGTCCGGTGTGTCCCAAGTGTTCATCAAAGTAGGAATCGGTACGCTTAAGCCGACATTTGTCATGTCGACTGCGAGAGCTTTATATTGTAATGTATAATGTGACACAATTACTCCTCTAGCGGCTCTCCAGGTAACTCGAGCTTTTCTCGACCATAACTCAGAAATGCGAACTTCCTCGGGGACATTGGGGCGTTCTGGGCCAAGACAATGATTTTAAACTAAATTTCAAGATCTCTCATACATCTCTGAAGAATTTTTTACATCGTAAGTCCACAATATCATAAAATCATTATTAAAAATATGTCATAAATAATACTTTAAAGTAGTAATTACTGAAAGTAAAAATGTATCACTACCTTTCACAAATAATCGAAAAAGTAGTTCGTCGTTCCCATACAAATTCCTCGCCAGACACCGGTAGTCCCCAGCGTGTTCTGGGCCTGCGTGTGTTATTGTTATTTCTGAGGTCGTCATTCCATTGCCTATATCTTTTGTTTCCACTCCTCCTGTGCCACTAATATCAAACATGTTTAAACAAAATGATTACAAAGATGTGAAGATTGTATGTCTAATTATTGATAATTTTATAGTTTAAATCAGATAAATAACTAAATAAGTACTCACGCCCAGAGGTGTAGGAGATTACGAATTTCCATTTAGCTCACAACTGGCATACCTCTCTCGATTCTTTTGCAATCATACCTCTACACAGACATGGTACTCGTATACATTAAGGAAATTCCATAATCTCACAGAATACAGACGAATAATTGAGTTATTAATACTTCTGCTTTTTATTCACACATCTGCGTTTATTTGACAGGTGAGGTACCTTCCTCTTCAATATTTCCGCCTCCACTCCTTTAAATATCTACTCCCTATCTTTGCTACACAAATTTTACATTCCTAACTCTCTCTCTTCTGATTGGGACAAATGGTGTTTGGTTAGTTAACTTGGAACTCTTGCTCATCTACTCTCCTACCATAAAATAAAGTTTTTGGCACGTTTAAAATTACACTGAATTACTTACAGTAATGATAATGGTCGAGAGTCATGTGTCCAATGCAAATGGATCTCTGGTTCGCCCCTGACAGTGCAAGTCAGTCTGGCAGTTGAGCCCCTCACCACCCACCTAGTCTCTCCACCTCCGTCACCTCTAGTTAAAACAGGTGGCTCTGTTCATAATAAAATAATCGAAATGTTAAAAACAACCTTAAACTACACACAAAAGTTCTGTTTAGATTAATTTGGTCCTCTTATTGCTTCCAGTTTTAGTCACTTCTAGAAAAAAAATGTCGATTTTATAGTTATCATTATAACAGGTATTTTTCAAAGTATTACTTCTCAAAGTTAACTTGAAATTATTGCAAGAAGTTCAACAGTAATAAAAACGTGTTAGTGGAAAATTATAAAAATATTTTGAGTTACCTCTTACGTCAAGGTAAAAGGAATGATGTAGAAAAGAATGTTGGACTCTTGCTGTACAACGATACCATCCCTCGTGATTAGACGTAACTGCTTTGAGCCAAATGGTGCCGTCGGCTAATACCGTTCCTTCACTAGAGTCCGATGGATCTGATGCGCTCCATAAGATGTGGTGCCAATTATCCCCGCCTGTTAAATAATTAAAAATTAAAAACTACATGTTACAGGTAAATATAGAATCAAACATTCGTTGCAATTAAACCTACCTGAAGAGAATTCCCAAGATATTCTGGGAAATGGTTGACCTTTAGCTGAACATGGCAGAAGTACTGCGGCGCCGACAGAGACTGAAGTATTCTGCGCACGCCATACCCAAGACGGCGATTCTATTCGTAATAACTGTTTTAATTGATAGGTTATTCAACTCTAAATTAATAAAACATACTAAGGCATTTAAAACTGGTAACATAGTCTATGTTAATGTTTAAATAAGTACCTTTTACAACCAGTGGTGCTATATGACTAATGGTTCCAAAATCGTTTGTTGCCCTGCATGAGTATTCTCCAGTATGTGCAGAAGAAAGGTTATGTATAACCAAAATTGAAAAGAAATCCATGTTCTTTTGTTCAACCTTAAAGAATTTTAAAAATTAGCAAGTCGAAACCTCTGTCAAGAACATTGAAATTTTAGGTAACTATACCTTTAATACTGATGGTATTGGTAAGTTGTCTTTATGCCATGAAAATAATATTGGCTTATCGCCTGATACTAAGCTACAAGTAGCTTGCGTACTCCCGCCAACCTCAAGTTCCTCGGGGAAGTGAAATGGCATTATTTTTGGCGGTTCTGTTAAAAAAAATCATTAAATTAGTTAAGGTCCACTCTGTGTTCTACATTTTCTAGAAAATGATGTGCTTACTATGTACTTCGAGACGAACAGTTCTTCTAGCCAACTCTCCACTTTCAGCTCTAACCTCACACGTATAACTACCGGCATCCGTACTTCGTACTGAAGGTAGTCTTAATACACCTATGTCTTCACTCGTCTCGAGACTAGAGTCAATTGCTGATCCATCCTCACGTCGCCAAATAACTTCTCTATAGACATTAATATATACATATACATAATAATAATAAAGAACGGAATGAACACTCATGAAAGAAAATAATTTATATCAGAGATATTTTCAGAATTTCTAAATACTCTTTATCCAAGAGTTCGATTCGATCAAGTTATAACACTTATATCAACTAAATTATCAGTCATTGAAACAATAAAACCAAATTTGAAAAAAAAAAACTCAGAAATATGCATTTAATGTAGCTATAATTAACAACTAAGATATAAAAAAAACGACGAACTCACTTTATAGGATATCCAGAGTAAGGGCAATTAAGTATCACGTCTGTATTGGTCTTTACATGAATTGGAGGTAAGTATCGAATATTTGGTGGACCTGAACAAAAATTGTTGTTAGTGAATTTATTAATTTTTTAAAATTAATTTGCTTCATTATTTCATTCATAATTATTTCTTTATTACCAAATATATTAAGTCGTGCGTGGTGCGCATGAGAGCCACCCGAATTAGTAGCATTACATCCATATCTACCGCCTTCATCAGCAGTTCGGATTGTGATACTTAACGTTGATACTATTGCTCCTTCTTCACCATTGGGTAGGGATTCTGCTCTTGTATTTACACTATACCTGTACATTAATGATAGAAATAAAAATAATATAAACAGACAAAAAGATTTAATTAGTCTTCATTTTATATACTTACTTATCCGGTGCAGAAGGTAAAGGTCTATTATCTAATGTCCATAATATTCTTGGTGGAGGTATACCATTAGCTGCACATCTTAGTACAATACTTTGTCCTATTCTGGTAACAGCTTCACTAAATGTTGAAATCAGTCTTGGTGGTCTATCTGAAATATCACTCTGCTTTAATTACCATAAAAAGTTTAAGTCATTAAAAACGTCAAAAAAGAAACTCGTAGTACCAGCTATAACAAGTTCAGCTCCCGAAACAGCCGAATCCATGTGATCATAAGCTGTACATTGATAGAGACCAGCATGATGTGACCGAACTGGGCCCAACGACAGCCGAGATTGCGGCGCGTGAAGAGGTCGACCTTCGTGTTGCCAACTTAGCGTTACGCCTCCACCGCGACCTCCTTGCACTGTGCAATTGAAAACGCCCGATCCCCCCGTTCCCAGCATCTAAAAGCACAAATTTGGAATGGAAAATGGAATGTTGAAAAATTCAATGCTATTTGAAATTATTCTTCGATGCAATCGAACACAAGGGAACCAATTAATAAATAAGCACTTACCATAGGATTTGGGGTAACAGTCACAGTTAGAGATTCCATTACTATTAGCCGTATAAGCAGTCTAGTTGAAGATTCAGTTCCCGTAGAGCAGGCATAGCGTAGAGCATGATGTGATCGCACATTAGGTAAAATAAGAGCACCACCCTTAACAATTCCTTCACCAGGCGTATGAGCTATCCATACTCCGCTCGCTTCCTGTCGCTGCCAACTGATAATTAGAATTGATAGTAAAACATATATATTATTTTATTTTTGATAAAAAATATTTTGTAACTTTACAAACATTTACTTACGTAATGGTATGTCCACTAACATGGCGCATAATACAAGGGAGTATTACAGTATCCCCAGTTAGTGCTTCTACTGAACTTATTTCAATATTTTCCAACCAACTACTGTCTGTTTTATTAAAGAAAAAATAAGGTAATTAAAATTAATGAATATTTTTAAAGATTTTTGAATTTTTCTCGAAACTCACCATCTGTCGTAAGTTTTACAATGGGGCTTGGAGTATCCAAAGCCATACAAGAATATTCTGCTTGTATATCTGCTTGAGTTAAGTCTACACCCAACAAAAAACCACCGGCACCCGATATCCATCGCGAATCTGTAATAAATCCTCAGGTTAAATCAGGAATAATATAATTTCAAGCTGCTTAAATGTACTGTTAACTACATAGAATTTATCGGGTAGAAAACAATTTACTTGATATTGGTACATATTCTTTACTTCCATAGGCTAGGCATACATACGCTAAATAGTTTTTGATTATTGAAAACCGCCTTTCTAAAATATTTAAGTTACTTCTGGTAAATCCGATTCACTGAAATTCGTTTAGGATATGTCTTAGCAATATTGCCACGCAATTATTTTTTAATGTCTTGATTCATACCCAAAATATTCCCACACCCTTATCTACACTAATGTACACTTAAAATATATTAACTGCCTTAACCAGTATTATCTTCATCAAAGCAACACGTCTTGTCAACTTACCTCCGCCAATATAACTCGATGAAAGTGTAAGCCCATCTTGGATCCACCGGATATCAACAAGACCAATTTGTGGGGACATCTCACATCGCAGGACTACCGACCCGCCAATTTTAGCCGGAGTTAGCTGACGTACAGAATGTGATAAAACGTTATCCTCAACTGTGAAGGGAATAGTTTTATTTACGTGTGAATAAAGTATAAGATTTTAACTAATTAAAGATTCCGTGAAAATATTATTTCTGATTTTCATCGAGCTCGATGGGTGAGAAATATGAAAAGATTTTAACGTTTTACCATGCCTCAGAGACAGACAGACCTATAAATGTTTCGCATGGATGCGCATATATCGAAATACTTTTATTCAAAATCGAATTGAAATTTGAAGATACATATTTTAAATATTTAATTTACTTCCAAGCATACATATATGAACTCTAAGCTACTTCATTAATTTACTTAAGTAACTCTTATCGCTACTTCAGGTGCCGTTAAGTGTTATATACATACATATATGTGTGTCACTGTAGGGCTTCTTACTTAAAATAGTTACAAAGTAGAGATAGTATTGCGAAATGATGTGGGTATTTAATATAACTTGTGAATAATTATAGATTTTTTAAAAATAATAAGACAAATTAGTGACATTTTTTGTAATAATCTATGACTTCATTTGACAATTGAGATAGTAATCTAAGTCGAGAATTAAGCTGAAAGTCAAAGTGAAAAACAACCCACATAATACAAAAATTTAATAAAATTACTTCATTTATAGAAAATATTTTTTCTTGTTTTCTTATAAACACGAATCCAAGAAGCATTAGTAAAACAATACAAAAATAAAATATCAAAGTGTCCAATACTTTTTACAAAACTCATTTGAATAAGAATAAGCCTCTTTTGCGCCTCCATTTGTTGCCTTTCAATTTTTCCTTTGTAGTCGGATCTATTGTATGGAAAATGTTAAAATATGGTAAGTAAAATCTGCACCGCGAGCTCAGTTCGTAACAGAAAAATATTTTCGAATACAATACGAGCTCACATTGAAATTCCTTTAACAATTTAACCTTTAAAGTATCTTATTCGAATTTGTTAAACATTTCCTCATACAGTGCTAACAACAATTTCGTCTCATATTAAATGGCAATGTTCTATTAAAGCGTCAGTTGACCATTAGGCTGGTCAAAAAGAATACGGGCAGTGATACATAGGACCATGAGTTCAAATCTGTCATTCGATCATCTCGTGAATCATATCCTAAAAGCATGCTGGTAAAATTTGTTTACAAGATTTACTACTATTTAAAAAAAATGTAATGATGTTAGCACTAGATTATATTTGTATACATATATAAAAGTCGATGTGTGTATGTATGTTTGTATGTCCCTATAGATTGCGAAATGACTCGACGGACTTTAATTTTCTGGAAATGTTCTGATTGACCTGGCGTGTGACTATGATTCTGAGTTCGGTAGCGATCGGATCAACATAATCAGTGAGATAACCGGGCGAAGACGGGGCTGGTCGCTAGTGTACTGTACTAAATAATGTACAAGTATCATCACAGAATATGGATTTTGCCATTCCTAACTATACTAATAGGCCGAGTAATGTTCTTCAATCTGGAATGCAGGAATATTGGCGCAGTACCGCTAGAAAGAGACGCTGCTGTGGTACCGAAAGGATGATCTTGACAGTATACGTGTATGTATGTATATGCACATGAGAAGTTAATTCTAATACTATATATATTATAGTATCAGAATATAATCTTCTTTGTTTTTTTTTTTTAATTCATGTAAATAAGAAGACATGATATTATATTCAATTACAACATTAAAAGTTTTCAGACAGCGTACTAAGTTTGTTCCGTTGCCTTTAGTATAAGGATCCATATCCGTACTTAAAAAACTGTTTTTTGCTTCAAATACTTCTGAACAAGGAAAATTTACCTTGTTACGAGCTTACTGTAATGTCATTTTTAATTCCTTAATTAAAAGTTTTGGCGTGTAAAAAACTCGAGCGGCCGTTGGCTGTTTTTCATTTTATTTCATATTTCCCTCGCTGTGTAACGGAAAGTTAATTGGTTCTACTCGGCTCAAAGTTTGTTTTATTTTTTATTTTTTTGTACATCTGTTTATAACGAAAGGACCTTTGTTTCAGTTACAATACGATATATCGTTAACTAATTTTAACTCTTTGTCGAAGTTAAAACAAAGGTAAAAAATTCTATTGTTAATTTTTAAACTTAGGAACACATCTCTTAGAAAACATATGAGTCTGCCACGAACGACCAGGAGGCTTCTAAACCCGCTGTCCGTTATGCATTATGAAATCGCTCGGTAATTGACATGTGCTGGACGATGCTACAAACTGAACATTGTTCGCAAAGTGATGTAAATGCTATGTCGAATCTACCGCATGCAGCCTTGTCATCCTGCATTCGATTGGTGGACGAGAAGAGATGCGCCCGACCAATTACGGTTCTCGTGACATTTCACTATCTCGGCAACGGAATTAGTCTTGTCACAATGGTAGAATAAGACTTAAGTACAACCAATTATTCCCAACGAGAGTTGACTTCAGACAGGCGGCCGGCTTTAAAACTATATAAGGTGCCGACTCCGGAAAAGAGCAGGGAGATGATATTGAATAAATCTATGATATAATTTTAATTTTTAACCTTATATACAATCATAATAGCTCTAAACAGCAAAGTTGCGGAAAGGCGTCGTAGTATTTTTGGTATTATGGTTATTCACGGGCGGGGATCATTTCACACCAAGCTACCCGTCCCTTCAATAAAAACGGTTAATATTAATACTCACCTGGTTGTAGCAACATAGGTCGTGATAGAGTGGTTCCCGCTTTATTTGTTGCTTTACATCTAAGTATAGCGCTGGTGCCGCCTCCACCGGCGTCCACCACAGACCGTCTCGCCCCCACGACCAGCCGTCCGTCATTTATCACGTGCCTGGTTTGTTTTATAAGTGTTTAAATACTTGACATTAATACGAGTAAACATTAAAAGTTATTTTGTAGTAGTGACGCGATGTCCTCGTGTATATAATATGATATGATGATGATGAAATAATATCTACCAACAAACTTGCATCTAAAGGTTTTTATGAAAAACGGTAGCAAAGACCAACCGGCTTTACTAAATTTGGCCCTGAGCATCGAGATTCGCAACAAAAATTCTTTTTATATTAGACGTTGAAGGGGGATGGACCTGCCAGAAAAAAGTAGAGGGGTCTACGTCTACTTTTTTCTGGCAAGTTCAAAGCAAGTTCGACCACATAAACTTCAGGACGTCTTTACTTGCATGTCTCCCTCATTTTATGTCACTAGCTTCATAATAACTCTCGTAGATTGAACGTCAATGTGCTAATTTTTCTATATTATAAAAACTACATTACTTGAGGATAAACTTTAATTATTTGAAACTGATCTTGGACCGATAGAAACTAATAAACTACTGGAGGAATCGGTAAAGTGATATTTTATTTACTTTGCTTAAAAGTTTTCCAACCTCTCCATACTTCCGTACGGAAGAGACTTCGAATTTAACTTTGTCTTAAAGGAGTGAGATCGTAAAGTAGACCAATTTATTAGCTGTTAGCCTTAAGAGCTCAGCTTAGTTTTGTCAGTTATAAATTGATTCTGCAAGAACTGTGTGCTTTAAATACCTATACCTTATTTTTGTAAAACGAGACTTCAATTATTTGAGAATTTGACTTACAAAATAACCTTTACCACAGAGGTCAGTTAGAAATTCAAATAAATATAGGATATTACCAGTTATATAAACTGACATTTCAACATGAATTAATTCTTTTATAATCAACTATTATAACTTTTGTCAGGTCTAATCTGTATACTATTCACATAACGGTATATAATGTTAGAGACCTTTCTTGAAGGTCGTGGAACTATTAACCTTAAAATATTATCTTATTATTCAAGAACTAAGATGTTTCTGTCTTAGGATTATAAACTCTGAATAGTAAATGTCATCTATGGACTCTACTGCACAACTCTCTATTTTCTTAAAACACAAATAGTATATAGTCAATAAAATTTCTGACCATACATTATTTGTGTTTCAAGTCGCTGCGCGTTTTATCAATTTATAGGCTCAATTTGTAATTTTAGCACGTCTTCTAATTTCTTTACTTTTAAATATATACGTATATATTGATCCTAATTATTGATACAATATTTATATTAAAACTCATTGAAGTACATCTTCAACAACATCTTCCGGCTTAGTCATGTGTCACGTGTGTTAGTGAGATCTATATAAAAAAATCTTAGTTTCTGGAGGGTCTTAAATAGCTTTAAAGTACCTTAAAATAAACTCACCTTAAGCCTGGTATAGTCGTAAGAATCTGTCCCTCAGCGGTGACCCAGTTGACGTCAGGCGTGGGATGTCCAGTGGCGCGGCAGAGCGCATGGGCCCCGCGTGTAGCCGGCCACAGCACGCGCGCCGGCGGCTCTACTGTGAAGTGTGGCCGCTTCGCACTTGTGGCCAGAGCTGCCGCAAGCGTGATGGCCAGTGGCCATGGTATTTTATACCCTTAACAAATTAAATAATTTTTTTAAAGACTGGTATCACATTTGCATTTCCTCTGGTGTTGCTATTTAACATTCGGCCAGCTGTTGCTTGTTCATCCGCTTATTCGATAAAAAATGAGCAATAGTGATGTGCACGAAGCCCTAGTTAATTTATGGTTTATAGTATATTTAGTTATTTATGTATTATTTTTGTTTTGCTCCGTATATTTTATTTTATCGGCTTACAGTATTGTATTCAACGTTAACATTATGCCGATAAACTTAATTAAAATGCAGATTAGACACACATTTGATCTAGTAAAACTAAATTAACGTAAAAAATTTGATGTATATGATATTTGAATTAATTTATGCAGTTAACGCTGTGCCGCTTCATTTTGCAATTAAATATTTAAATAATAATGATCAATTACTTAAATATTACCAGTAATATAAAAAAAGAGATTTGTAATGTAACTTTAGCAAGGAACTAACTACCTGACTATGAGCTGTCACATTACACACTAGGGGACTATTATAAGATAATGATCGAATACATTATAGTTTTATTTGGCTTTCAATTTACATTTAAAAGCTGGGATTCAAGGTTCTATAAGGCAAACCTACGTAAAAATAAGATGTAGCTCTGTCGAGCCCTGCTACTAGCCAACCAATTCTACTAACAAAGTCGTGTCACAACGGCTCTTTAATAGTTTTTCAACTGTCGGTTGTCATTTTAATAAACAATTGTATCATAATTACTTGATATTATCCATATTTGTAAGCCACTACTTGGTTAAGTAACTTTTGAAGTTGAGAGGATCTTGACTGTAAACTAGTTTCATCCACATCTAATTACTATTTTATATTATTTATCAATGTTAAATAAAATAAGTATCTACATCATTGATCTGCCATGTTCCCCCGAAGTAGGGTTGGCACAACACGTTTACTTCCGCCTACCTACATACGTCTTTCTACCAACCGTCATCCCAATCCTCTCGCCTTTCTTGATCATGGCATCCTTCACGCAATCAATCCAATCTTATGTACACTACCAAAAAATCAGTACCTACATTTATTAAAATATGTAAACTTTTTCAAATATATTGTTTAAAGTGTACTCCAATTTACATCGCATAATTTGGCTTTAAAAGGAGGCGGAATGTACATCGCACCATTTTCCTTGTACAAAATGGATATTAAAAAGATTTATTATTATGCCGTTTATAGTAGGCCATGTCGTAAATCAAGTCGTGCGAGTAGTCTCTGTTGGCCGAGCGCAGCGTTATTTACATGAAACTGTATTGCAGGGCCACCACACTTTGTTAAAAATACTTTTGAAGTGCATTTAGATTAACAAACTATATAACCTCACAATATCCGAGTGGATAGTGTTGTGTTTTTCAGAAGGTAAGTGACGTGTTACTAGCACAATTATCTGTTACTTTGGTCGAAATAAATTTAGTAAAAAACTTGGTTCAGATAAAATAAATGATTTGTACCTTATTTTTGTAGTACCATATTTAATATTTTTGAGACACACTCTCTTAACTAACATTGTGGAAACTGTAGCCAAAACCTATACAGTATGTACTACAGTTATACTGGGTCGACCCCACATAACCTGGGAAAAGGGCAGGGAGATGATGATTCTATTAACTAGCAATACAATAATAGAGGAGTTGTAAAGTAGCAAATGGGAAAAAAGTTAGCACGTCGCCTTTAAGGTTTTTAACGGATTTGCTATAAAATCATAAGAAAGGATTATATGATACTCATTATGATTACACTAACTAGATTATTAGTAAAAATATATTACGCTTGTCTTAAATAGGAATGAAAAGATTTACCGTTCTTCATAAGGTAAGATGATTGGGATTCAATTTACATCTTTCAATTTAGGCAAGGAAAATAGTTTTACCTTATTATAATTACAAAAAATCATTTTTAAGTTGTTCACGTATTTTAAAAATGTGCTAACAGTGCGTTAGTGGTGACAAAAAATATTTTTTAAATTGTTTTAAATGTATAAATAAAATGCTTAAGCCAAGCAAACAAGCTGTTGGGATATATATTTTAGGTATAAGTTTAAACTGAAATCAAAAATAATATTTTGCTTCAAATTCTTCTTAAGTACATAGAAAATTCTTGTTAACGATATTAAAAAAAAATGAAATTAGTATAAAACTATATTTTTAAATAGAATAAATTCGGTTTGATAAATCGGTCTCATTTTTTTTGTATAAAATATTGCTTTTACATTAAGCAACGAACCTTTCATTACTCAGTTAAAAAATCACGCCAATTTTTCAAATCGCAAAAGTGTTTTACATTGACAGTCATGATACGTTCACACACAAGTAATTTTCGATCACTGCACAGTTCCATTTCCAATCATATAATCCCATAGTTTTATTGCAGTTTGCACGGGCATAACGAGCTTTCATAAAACTTTTGCGTCATATCTAGAGACCGGTGCCACGTCCCGCTTCTACGGCGTTCAGTTGAAGACTGGCGTGGCGCGGGAAGCTTAAAGCGCGTTCTTCGTAGCTCGTGGCATGTAGCTCATCGTAGCATCGTAGCAAATCGTAGCGTTGTGCTCACTCGCGCGTTCTTCAGACGTAATTGCTGCCGGGTGACCCAACTAAAAGTGTCTAAGTCGACGATATTAATTAAAATAATAAACAAAAATATTTGAAAAACTTGTAGATAAATGTTGTATTTTATATATCGACAGGACATTATTTAACTAAATTAATGTTAATCATTTAAGTAAAAGTTATATATAAACAGACAACTGTTAAAATGTTTTATGCTGAATTTGTAATGAATCTAGTAAATCGCTTAACAAGGACTTAAGCATAGGGTCCACAAATTCATGTTAAATACACCATCTGCCGTATTTAATAAAATAATCTCTGGTGTGAATAAGCTCGCTTATTAAGGAAAGATAAATTAATGAATGAGAAGATTTATTACACAGAATAACCATATTATTTATCTCCATCGTTATCATAATTGCAGGCCCATATGCTTCACCGGGGATCGTTATAATAGGTCGTTTGTACAGAAAAATCGGTCGGTGGACTCCTGCAGCCGTGGTCAAATTGTTAGTCCTTCAGGTGGCAGGTCTATCCACGCAGGTCGCCTTGTTCGTAGCCGACATACCAGGACATATTTTATATTTGACATGTATGCTGTATATTACTTCTTCTACTGCCTACATTTAATAACAAAATATCTTCACAATATTCTCTGAAATATTCTTTGTAGCGAAATTCATTTCGTCACAAAGATATTGTTAAGATGAAATGTATATGTTTAAAAAGTTGTATGCTAATAAAATAAAGTAATATATTTTCTCATATAAACTTTATCGGTTGTTTCGTTATGAGACAAGGAAATTTTACGAGAAACAGGCCACATACAAAGGATTCTCGACAGTTCTATATATTTCATTATTATTTTAAAATATAAGATCGGTCAGATCCATCAGCTTAAAAATAATCTAAACAATTTCTTGTATTTTGTAATAGGTAAATATTGTCAAAAGTTACGTTTGTGTAATTGGTTCTATATTTACATAAAAATAAATGTATGATTTAAGACTGAAATTTAATTTAAAATACTTTAACCATTTTATAATAGAGCAGTCAATAGGTAGTCAATTATTTTTTTGTTATTTAATAAACTTGTCTATTACATTTTGAAAGCCTTCAAACCATGAATTTCTCTTTCGTCTTTACGTAAATCCTCAGGGAACATCAAAAGGCTTTTTATTACCGTTGGAATATCTTTTGAAAATCCATCTCCACATCGTAATACCTATTTATATGCCTATATTCCTTTAGATAAAAGAAACGCGCATTAGCGACTTACTTTTCTGAATTTATATACGTAGGAGAGTTATAAAAATGTAAAAAATGTAGTTTTACTGTAATTTATTACAGGCATTAAGATAAATATTTGAAAGATGTTATGAAGAAAAGACGTGAATTTTTTACCAATGAACTATACTTTTATAAAACAAAACGTAATTAAGAAACTGACAGAGTGCTCAACACATGAAGACAATAATAAGTACACCTATATTTTTTATAACGTCTTAACCATTATTGAAATTTTTTTTCAGGATAATATTTTCTACCAACTTTTCACAAACGATATAGCTACATAAATTATATTTTCAGCGTTACATACGTCCTTAAGCGCCTGAATAATTAAATGTAATACTTAAAGAAATTATGTTAGTAGTTGAGTCAAATAGTTATTTTAAGTTGGCAGGCGGACGACGAAGTAAATCACTTGGGTAACTACAGACAAACATAAAAGATTCGCCTTACATCCAACCAGGATGACCATAATTGATTAATGTATATTGAAGTTATAACGAAAAGTGATTTTCAAAGGCAATCTAAAATAGCCAGAGCCTTTATAGTTTTGTTCATCATACTATAACGTATGAATGTAATACATCTCTAAGAACGTGAAAAACAAAATAGATACTTGATGGTATCAACAGCGGATCGTTAGTAAGAGATAGAATTATCCACGTAATCCCCCGTTATAGTTGATTGTTATAATCGAGACATTAATCAGCCAAAGCTGTGGCTCACGGCGGCCAAGCTCACAGCTCATTGAGTTCCGGCACATGCGGTTCATTAGTTAAAGGTTCTTATTACATTATTGATATTATTAATTAAACTACTAAATATAAGATATATTGCCTATAGTTATATAACAAGATGAATGATTAAAATCATCAATGTATGCTAAATAATCATTAAATTAAAAAATATATGAATACAAGTGTGATCATAGGAAAGAGGTTAACAAATAAGGAAAGAGGTTTAGAAATAGTCACAGATAAGACACTTAAGATAAAGTTGGTAAGGAATTTTCCTTGGAGGAAGATGAAGGAAAAAGATATAAGGCATTCAGGACACGATACTCCGATGATCAACAGAGAAGTAATATATAATAAACAAAATAAAAATAAATTTAAACGCTTCTACCATACACCACTGTTCTGTTAGGTTGTGGTACTTCCCTAAAACATATTTATGGCGATGAAATACCCTATGTATATTTTGTCATCACTGGCTATTGTAACCACGGTCTTTTTTTACAAGGGGCAAACAATGTACGTCTAAATGAAGACACGCGAGCTTGCATTCATCAACTTTTTCAGACGAGTTCCACTTCATTTATGAGGACTATTGAACTGTACTTTGTCACACTTATTCATGTGTGTTTTACTGAGGACATGTTTATTTAAACTGCTATATAAGAGATAGATGGTATACAAGAGATGGAAGATATTTGGTAAAGGAAAATCTTATAGGTTCGCGTGAACAAAATGCTCAACATGCGTCAGGAACACGCGTCAGCAACATGCTCATTTAAATTTGGAACAGTTTCGACGATTTTTTTTTCTGTTATTTTTCTTGCATACAATTTTGTTGTTATTTATTTTTTATTCTTTTATTATTTATTTATTTTGTGACTATTGTCGAGTCTTACCACCTGTCAAAATTCAAAAGTTTCACTTCTGTTTGCAGTCCTCACTACCTGTGTTTTTTTGTATAAGTATGGAAACAGAAGTTGCATCTACATTATATAGATGATAGCGTATCGTGCTGTTGTGCAAATATAAAAATTGAAATATTTATGTAAATATAAAAATTGAACTTTATTATAAACTTTAAACTTTATTAAAACATATATGTACATGATACATGATCAAACTGGGATACCCAAGCACCAAGGTATTATGATTTAAATTTTTGCGTGTCTATATCAAGCATAGAGAGTGTGAAATTAGACACTTATCGCACACTCTCATTTGCCCGTGCCCTTGAGTCAAGTGTGTTTTAAATATTGCCTCGTATTGTGTACATACAGGAGGGTTGATGACGCAGTGAAAGAGGCTCTTGTGGTTGCCCCTAGGCCGAGATTTAAGTAGGAATATATATACTTTCATGTGAATATTTTGCAAAATGTAATACAGCGTTACTGACAGTTGTTCGTACTTTTAATTATATTTTTTTATAAATATTTTTCCAATTGGACTGAAGACCTCGTGACAACGGCAGGACGTCGCTAGATTCGGTGTACAGAGGACCGTATACTACAGTATGTGGTTTTATGTCCAGCAGTGTATTAATACAGACGAGATGATGATGGTGATGAGATAAATATTTTCAAAGTTATACAGTATACTTTGTAGTAGTAGTAGAAGGCTATAGCCTTCTACTACTACTACAAAGTTATACTGTATAGACTATCAAATGCGAGAAAAATTTTCAAATCCGATCGTTAGTTTCTGTGATTAGCGCGTTAAAACAAACTTCAGCTTTATTATATAAGTATAGATTACTCTTAAATCCTTCTAAATAAACAATATCTATAGTGCACCAAAATACAAATAAACATTAAATTGTCCTAGTCAGTAAATGTACAGAGATTTGGCACCCCGCGCAAGCTTTGTTTGTTTCTCTTGGTTAACTACGAGAATGGATAATGGGTCACCAAACTAGTTTGAAGCGAAAACCTATCCGAGGAAAATTCTAATACACACGATTGAAAGATTTTGACAAAAATGTAAATAAAATAAGATAGTTGGAATATTTTCTTTTTATTTTTATCGTTAACTTTGAAAAACAATCTTTATTGCTGTTAAGAGTACATTTTTTCTGTACACGTGTAAAAGAAACAGACGTCAAGTTGCATACAGACGAATTCAATTTCCAAGCGGCCATATTCTTAAACCACGTATTTGCTCTAGTAGAGACGAGGCAGATTTTATCTTATTCAGTCAGCCACTTTGCACTTCGACTACGTCTTAATAGAAAGCGCCTCTGTATTCAAGCTTCATTTGAATATTCCTGTTAAAGGAAATTTATTCTACTTGGATTCTCGGGAAATTCTCTTATTACAGATTCGATTACCCGCTACTTCAATTTGTTCCTTTTTTATCTATCTATTGTTTTACATCGTTATACTAGCAGATGCCTGCGACCTTTTTCCCGTAAAGTTCGCGTTTATCGGAGTATTTTACTGACCTAAACAGCACGCCACTACATTCTCAATATCGTAACTAAAAGTCACGCTCAGTGATTTGTCCAAATTACTTAGCGTGTAAGAGACATAGTTTCTCTACTTTAAATATTAGAAGCGAAAATATTTATTATTTGGGACATAATTATCCCAGTGAAAGTTGAGTAAAAGTCTTGATTATGTTTAAGAGTCTTGGAAGCATATTTTTCTTAAATAATTTTATGACTATTGTAACAATTGTAACGATTTTATGTTCGAAAAATCACATCCCGAGTCATATAAGGCACTTCAAAGAGCGAAAAAGACGAACAAAGGAAGAGCGAGGGGTTGTGTCAATTTCAAACTGAGCTGTCGCAAAGAGAACGTACGCCAAACACTACGCGCCTTTTATTGTTCCGTGCGCAGCGACTACCGTACTTCAGTGTTTTTGTTTGTTCCTTCTTTGTCTGACTCCTTGGGTGTTCAACGGATAAAGATAATTACTATGCAAAAATCTGCTTTATTTGCTATATGATGGCGGTAGTTTCACCATTTTAAAGAACTTTTAGTAAAATATGTACAATAAAATAAAAAAAAGGTCCACCTTATGCGAAATGAATACTGGGAAGAGCTACGAATGCGTTAAAAGCCTTTTTGTAGGTTAAAAGAGTAGTGTAGATTAGAAACAGCATAGTGGAGGACAGACAGTGGAAGAGGATTGGGTCTATAATATATTTCCAACCAATCAGTCAACTCTGTATCATAAGTTAGTTTTCCTTAAAACGAGCGTCATCACGTGTAACGTGTGTCCAATATAATTATTTTGCCCAAAGAATAGACAAGAAATTACATGGTTTTATATTGTATATCTAAGTTTTAATTTTACATATTTTAAACAAACTCTGTTTAAGTTGAACTCCTCCTATCCTCCAATAAACCTCAGTAGCAAAAGCATGCTTAACAGTTTTTCCGGTGAAAGCTTCACTTAAAAGCTTTTCAAAGCTTTTCCGTCATCTTCAGCTCTGCATTAAAAATTTTTCAATCATAATCACATAGAAAATACCATTATCTTTACCACCTTGGCAGTTTCATTTTTAATGCACAATATTAAAAAAAAAGAAAATTGATGATCTGACTGAGAGACATTTTATCACACTGTCATGTATTCCCATGTTACATTTGTATTGTAAATGACAGATGATTCTGACGATGATAAC
>JWHW01007225.1:32623-47347 GCA_000931545.1 Papilio glaucus
TAACTATCACCACACCACACTTTAACCTAAAAATAAACACGAGTATTTATTTATAGGTTAGAAGCTCCGAGCAAAACGTGTTTACAGAGCCAAAAAAGGCCGTTCAGAATTTAAACTTCGAGCATTACTGCGTTTATTTTATGTAGGTGACAGACATTTGGAGCTCTAAACTCCGTTAAACGCGTAAAAAATTTCTAAAAACCAAAGTTGTATAAAGCTTTTTTTCCTACATTGCCTGTAATAAAATTCGATTACAAATAACCTTCGTATTACTATCAAAAACCTTGAACATCGAGTGTACTGAACCTTCATACAAATAACTTGCTAATGTAATTAATACATAATATTAGTGTAACATTAAATATTACAGTATCATTAAATATTAGTGTATCATTGAATATTAAGTTCCACTAAGTAATTTTATTGGGTTCTGACATTTGCTTGCGAGTATCCTAAGGAGTAATTAAGCTGAACAATATTATCTTATATTAGCGCACTGCTGCACATAGACTTTCCCCAATATCTTCCACAGTCGGACCTATACGCACGCCATCTAGCTACGTCCTGCCTTCGGTCGATCTGAAACTTGTGATCCCCATCCGTGGCCTCTACTCTAAGAATGTGAACTCTACTCTTAGTCGTTATAGTTATAGCAACCATATTTAATGTTAGCAATTTATAATGATTATAAACAAAACTAAGATCATTATTAACATTTTGGGTAGCATATTATTATATTATTATATATTTACTTTACATATAGTGTTACATTCATGTATATAATATAATATAAGTAACATCAAAACCTGATAAGCCGCATTGGCTTAGTCAGTACTACTACGTGTACAACTAGGGAATGAAATAACTTCTTTATCTTTATAAAGAGGTTCGCATTAATGTTACATGTTGATAAAGGGAAGGAGCAATTTGTTTCACTTCGAATTAACTTTGTACTCGTACTGTCCGATAGACGTCACATCGTTGAAACTGCGGTACGAAGTAGCAATAGGTGATTATTACTAAAACTAGGTTTATCGAATTAGTTTATCGTCCAGATTAGTCGGCAAAAGCCTAAATACTAATCGCTTGAATCAACTTTAACAACAGTGCACGTACATTTAATCGATTCTTATTCGAATAATCATTGTGAGACAATAAATCGGCAATTGAAATCAACAGCAAAATTTCTATTTAGTATAATTGCTTTTTACAACAATCAATCGCCCAGTACGAAGTCTTGAAACCTCATGCTTAGAGTATTTATCGACTATTTTCAGTTTCTTGTCTTACAACATCTATTTAAAAAATGGTCTGGTCTATTTAAAAAAATAATTTCACACATGAAATGTATAGATATTGTTGTTTTGAAATGATAAAGTAATTTAAAATCAAAATACATTATATGTCACGTGCCCTGGATACAGTTTCATTAGCAAACGCTCCCTGTGATGCCTCGCCGTTGCCCGTGATTTTTCCCGACGGATCTTTCCATCTCATATCTCACAACAGGCTGACTGACTGGGAATACGCAGTCATAGCTCGGATGCCGAACCGATCGGACGTCTTCGCTTGCTCCGAGATCTCGAACTTGTATCGAATGATCGAGTTAAATATTTTAAAATTGTTTTGAAAGATATCGCTTTAGGTTGATTTTAATTATTAAACTGGTTTTATTTATCAGTGGAGTTAGTTTTTCTTGTGACTTAAAAATAAAGCTTTTAATAGATAATCAAGACATTAAAAAACTAATATAAAATGAACTAACTAAAATAATTGTTTATTCCAAAGCCTGCGTGAGATATTGAATTTTATATATTTCTGTTTCCGTTGGAATTTTCACGTAAACAGGATGTGATGTAAGTACATTAATATTTTATTAACAGACTTTACAAATCTCTGGTGGGATTTCCGTTCGCATTGGTTCTTTACACGCGTTTTTGTTTTCAACGACCTGCCCACTATGTATTTGAAGATATAATTCTGGTTAATAAATATTGTACAACTGAATATGTTACGTTGATTTCGTAGTTATTATAAAAATGTATTTTGTATTATTAATATTTATGTGACATTTTGTTACAAACAATTTCATTCTACGAGATTAGGTTCTGTCACATTCCACGGTAAAATTCCACGACGATAATGTTTAAGAGACTTTATATTTCGCTTTAATTTAACATAGACTTGGGACAATACGGTTCTTCTGAAGTTTAAGCACTTCTCTTACTTATTACTTACTTAATGCTCAAAGTTATCTTTAAATCAAAGCATCTATAAATGAAGGAAAAGACCGCTAACGGTTTTAACTAAAGTAACGTATTTTAGACATATAAATCATGCGATAGACGATGACGTATTTGTATTAAAAGATTTTGTATTATTTTGGTACCAAAAAGTTTATATAACAAAGAGGACAATCAAAGCTAAACAATAAAATCAATTTGATTTTATGAGGTCACGGTACTATTTATTATTGTTTTATTTAGTATTTTTTAATATCATAAGGCAGCAAAATGGTCGCGTATTATTAAGGTGATCACCAACGCCCATGACCATCCGCAACATCAGAGGACCTGAAGACGCGTTGCCGGCCTTTAAAGAAGGAGTAAGCTTGCTTCTTGAAGGACCCTAAGTCGTATCCTATTCCTATAAAACATAAAATCTATATTATATATTTTTCCTACCCGGAGATATGTCATCAAGATGCCAGTGGACCCACGCAATAGCGACGTGGCATAAGCCGGCTGGACCGACGAAGTGTCTCACAGAATTTGTAAAGTTGAATAAACGCTAACGCATAAGAAACCTGCGTTTCGCTCTGTTACCGAAATGGGCAGAAAACGAATGTCTCTGCTTACCCCCTCTTTCTTTGTATTCCCTTAACCTCTTACATGTTGGCAACGTATCTGTAATATGTTAAAAAAAGATAAAATCTCAACAACTAAGTACAAATTTTGAGAATTAATTTCTTACTTTAAGTTATTAAAAATCAGTTCAAGAAGTAAGAAATCAAATTGGAATCAAGGAATATTCAGTTAGTTTATTTAGATTATGCATATATTATGGGAATATAATTATATTCCCACCGATTTCATTCTTACCTACGAAATTCAAGATGTTCCTTTATAGGGTTCCGTACACAAAGGGCAAAGCGAGACCCTTTTACTAAGACTCCGCTGTCCGTCCGTCTGTCACCAGGCTGTATCTCATGAACCGTGATAGTTAGACAGTTGAAAATTTCACATATGATGTATTTCTGTTGCCGCTATAAAAAATACTAAAACAGTATAAAAATTGAGTGTGGCTCCCTTACAGAGGACATGATTTTTTTGCCGTTTTTATAGAATACGGCTGGTTTTTTAGTTGTTAATTCATGTTCGAACACAGCTTTTTTATGTATTGTTAAAAAACGAATCTGTATCACACGACCGAATGTAATAATACATAGTATATAATTTATATAGTATATAATTTTCAATTCTTGGAGAATATCGTTTTAAAAAATCCAATAATCGTGCCCCGAGACACCTCGGAGTATTTTTCGCTTTTCCTCGTAGTTTTGGATTTGAGCATGCACGCCCACATTGAAAAATCCACTTATTATTTATACTTATCTATCTATCAGAACCGCGGTATAACATTGTTAATCAAAAAATGTATAACCATAATTTAAATATCAAAAAAGTTGAATAAAGTTTGAACTGTTAGGAACTTTCATGTAATTGAATTATACGAATAATTTTAAAATAGTCTTTATTCTGTTGTACATAAAATCGAGAACTTTAATGGATTTTTTATGAAAGAGCTTTTAAAATTTCATAGCGATATCAAGTAATTTTTACTTTTGAAATTTAAATGACCTTTTAAATATTTCAGAGAATTTGCAAATTTCTAATAATAGTTTGGTTAGTGAACAAATTTTAAACATAATGTAAATTGAAACCTGTTATTGCTTGGTGACGAGACAATAAAAATGGCGCTGATTATACGTAATTGAAATGTCTATGGTACGAGTAGCCGATGCGGGTGTATCCCAGAGTACTAGAGCACAGAGAGACTTGAGACCAGAGACAATTATTGATTTGTATTTAAGGCAATTACATAATACATTTTTTGTTTGACTTAAAATATTATTGTAAGCATTTTCAATTCATCTAAAACATTTTAATAAATTTTAGAGCTTTCCAGATTATTCTTGAAATTTATAGATCGATCCGGAATATTTAGGATTATTCTTAAATTATCTACACTAATCGAGAACGTACTAGATAAGACCGAAATTCTCGAAAAATAAATTTTCGACCGTTATCGAAAAATATCTTTTACACGCCCACAACCATCCACAATCACTCTGTAATGCGTAGTGTTGACTTAAATTGAACTATAGGTAGACAATCGTTCGTTTTTATATGTATAAAGACAGTATATTTTATACCATAGATTATGTTGTACTCATACAAAATCACCGGTCAAAGGTGTTCCAAACACATTGACAGCAACATTCATACACGTCAAATGGTGTAAAAAGGATAGCCTAATTAAAATAATAAGAAAAAGTAGGACAGCTAGTGTTTGTCTTATAAGCGTAAATGTAAACACATGACGTTAAGGAAAAGCGTCCAATTGGGACGTTTTACCGCCATATCTATTACTGTTTGTATTAGTACATCATTGTATATAGATAAAAAGAAATAATGACGTAAAACTTTCGATCACGCACACATGCAAGAAGTTAGAGCGATGTCACTGAATATGTGTTGTTAATGAAACTGTCAGGCGGCGATCGGAACATTGAGATTGAATTTTTATAGCACCGTGACTTTAATTTAACAGCCAGTAACTAAGTCGTGACATTGCTGGTTCCGTAAAGGCTTTAGACCACATCCGCATCTGCAGGGTAAACAATGCACTACCCTCAGACTGCAGTGCAGTACTCCAGGTATAAAAAATTGCCTATAGATTCTTCGAAACACTTAGTTGTACGAAAACGCCTACTACTTGCAATGGGCCTAACCACATTGCTCACAGAACAGATGACCGATGGGGCCGGAAAGCGGTCGGCGGCCACGTACAGGTCGACGCAGCGTAGATAGGCCTTCCACGATATCAGCCGGTGATCTCGTCAAGGTTGGAACTTAAAACGAAGATATGAGGAAAGCTGAGGGTGCTGGAATGCGTACTGTTGAAGTATCATTGCGACAGTACAAAGGGAATTCTGTCTCCCCGTGTTCCGTTGAAGCACAGTCTATAGGGGTTCCGTTGTGTTCCTTAAGAGAAACCAGATTCCCCGTCACACTCAAGGATGGCCACCGGGAGCAGTTTTAGTGTATACGATCTATCTATATAATCGTCTTTCGGGAATTATTTAAAGATTGTATCATCCCCCAATCCAAAATAAAAGGTCGTGGTATTTCACCGGTCGAGCCGACCCATTCGTCCAACAGATGTTGTTGCGGATTTCTACCTGTATACTGACAAAATAAACTTAAATCTTCTTATTTTATTCTTTATTTACATCTATAAGATGATTTAAATTGTAAACGTCGCTGTCCCGTTGAAAGGAATCTGATGCAGCTAGTAAATGTTTTTTTGTTCAAAATTTGACTCTAAAAGTGCATTTTTCTACGATTTTTTCAAATTTATAATAGAATATTGCTTTAATCATATATATTTATAATAATATAATATTATATTTAATATTAATTATTTTTATAATATTTGTTACTTATAATATTTGTTGTTGGACACAAAGGTCTTCCTTACGGACCTGACAGACGTACAACCCTACATCGCGATTTTATGTCTTGTTAGTAAAGGTACACGGTAAGGTACAGGTCACAATACCTCAGTTTTGCATGACGATGGCGCTTTTCCTCCTAGCTTTGTTACCAACAACTGCCGACTCAGCACTCAGATTGTGATCGCCAAAGCGGTTTTGCATGAGGAGCCAAGTAAAAAGTACGACAGACATAACGAGCTGCGTTCTCGGTATATAAACCCATGGTATCGCAATACCAGACCTTTACCGATGAAGCATAAAACCACGATGTAGGCTCGTACGTCGATCAGGCCACATCCTCTCTTGATACGGCTCGGACTCTGTAAATGGGATACAGTGGAATTAACCTCTGGCAATCACAGGGCAAGAAAAACTGGCAAAAACACAATGAAGGCCTGTTAAATTTGAGTCATTTTAAAAATAATTTTGACCTGGCAAAAGTCTAAATTATTTTTAAAATTTCTCTTTATTGGTTAATTAAGTCCCCGACGATCGAGTATTTAGGATCCGTTACATTTTTTTTCAAACACAATTAAAATTACGGCTCCGGGAATTGAATGGCAATTTAAATAGCACTTTACGATGCTACTAAACTTTTACTCGATTCATTTTCAATTTTTGCCATTGATTTTATGAAGCAGTCTCAGATTAGGAAATATTTTAGCTGGTTAAATTCATTGATGAAAAATTTTCATAAGTTTTTACGAATATATATGTATTATTGAAAATGTTACTCTCTGTGTGTTTAGAAATGCTGTGATCCGCAGCAGAAAAAACTTAGCTAACGTTTCCCAAAGTATTGCTAAATTAAAGTGGCAATAGGTCGGTCGCTTGCTCGTAGACGGGTCGGATCCGCTTCATGTAGTGATATGGAGTCTAGATACACTACCGACTGCTGCCTGGGACAGCTCACAATTGGGTCACTGGTACCACGTTTGAAGGGAGGGCCTCGTGTAGCACCTCTCGGAATGCTTCTCGGTCCCTTGCCTTGCGCTGGTCCGTGGATCTTGTAGAAGACCGGTGTAGCCGCTAAAATCGAGCGGTAAACTAGGACCGCAGCCCAAGAAAACCACTTTGTAAATTCCGTATCGACAGACGTTGGATTGCGACAGTCTTTCTATAAAGGTTCCATGCTTTTTATACTACGTCGCCCTCCGGGCCATAAAGATGGCCGCTCGTTCGCTTAGTTCATTCACGCGACCGAACCCTTTGTTTATCTTTATTTTCATTACATAATATAAACCCAAATACACGTACATATTCTTATTATATCATACGAGAACTTCACTTAAACGTTAGGCTATCTTATGGCTCATTAAAGTAATACATTTAACAACTAGACACACATAATATAGTAACATGCAATAAATCTTAAGTAAACACACTTATGTAAAGACGATGGTTTACACATAATACATAGATATAATAACAAACGATGCTTACATCATGTATACGTGAACACTCCTTCACGTGTAAGCTGGCTGCTTACACGTGAAGGAGTGTACATACATCGAAGCTACATTAGTATACACACGTACATGGGCAACTGTGGAGGTTAATTCTCACATAAAAAATTATTTCACGGGATATGTACAAATTCCTAAGCATTATTCACACGATACGAAACTTTGACAACACTGTTAAGGTTGCTGTACTGTCTGCAGCCCGATTGCTTTCCTTGACGAGCGATGTGAGGGTAGCAGAGACGCGAACGTTCGCTCTTAGATTCTGTCGCAAACAGGACGGTTCATGAGGCCGAGAGATTTTTGAATGGCAACCATGTAAAGGACGATGCAGCGTGGATCTCTCACAAGATGAACCAATGATCTGGTACTGCAGAAGTCCGCTCGGTGATCGATGCGATCTTTGGACGTACGCAGAAGTTGACGACTTGAGTTCAGGAGTTTCGGGCCCAGTCAACAAGCTACAGTACAACAAGAGCTAAATGGGAACGTATGAAATGTTGACGGAGAGAAGTTAGACATAATCATTTTAAGGTTTTTTTTGTACGCTGGTGCTTATGATTGTTGAAAGATAAATAGAACTAGGTCGCAACAAATACGTACGTTTTTTATTTCAAATTTTGTTAAATTATTATTTTTTTTTTTTAATTTCATGGACATATACTTTCGAAATAAAAAATATCAACACATAGGTACATCTTTCGGTAAATTAATTTTCATTTAATGGAATTAAATAAACAGAAATATTACATATAAATGCAAAGAAATCTAAAATATTCAACCTCTCGACTCAGAAGTACCGACATTACCCTAGATATAAAAATATTTCTTCTGTTCGACCCGAACTTAATTTTTCTTTTCTTTAATGCACACATATAAAGGTCATGTATGTTAATCATAATATACATACAATTATATATCAGTAGCTTTTGATATGTACTAAAATAAGGCAAAATTTGCAAATTTGATAACAATACAATATCTTTTTAACCGATTTAAAAAAAGAGGAGGTTATCAATTCGTCTGTATGTTTTTCTTAAATTTTTGTTACCTCAGAACTCCGCTCCTGGTGAACCGATTTCGATGATTCTGTTTTTGTTCGGTGTCAACTGTGTTTGGTAGCGATCGGATCAACATATTTAGTGGTACCCAGGCGAAGTCGGGACGGGTCACTAGTATAGTATAAAGTTCATTTGTAAAATGTTTTCTTAAGGCATCCTCGTATATTGGTATTTCCTTAGCTGACGCTGACACCGACTCCAAAAATAAATATAATTAAGAATTGATTCTTATGTTTAATTGCGTAAAATTATTTTATACTTTTAAGTGCATTTCTTATTTTTGAATACCGTTTTTGAAGTCGGTTTTGTTTTTGTTTGAAAATTTGTTTTTCTTCAACAATTGTCTCCACTGCAAGCCTAAACCATTATTCTGGTCGTAGGTTTAGGCCATAACTGATTCCATACTAATTTGATGCATGTGATTATAACCTGGTACCATATTATAGCAATCTTTATACATCAAACATTTTCTCTTCTTATTAATTTTTATAACATTAATATAATACAAAAAGTAAAATTAAAAACAAAACAAAAGTGAGCCGAACAAGAGCTGGTGTTTTGTAATAATGTTATCAATAAAGTAAAATAACAAAATTCAAGACGTACGAAAGCTTATAAAAAAGTTGTTAAGAAAATAATGAAGAACAAAGTTTATAAGGATAGGGTACGTGGGGTAATTTGACAAGGGCCTACGCAGTACGTTTTGGAGAAAAAAGTTTCTCAAAGTTTTTGTATATGAAAGATAATTAGTGTATTAAATTTAGTACAAAATATAAAAAAAATATATTTGGGCTTCTGTATGTCTGGTGAAGGTTGACAAACATACCTATGTTCATGCAAATGAAAAGAAGTGTAAATAAACAATACTGAGTTATTATGTTTGCTTTGTGTTGATTTTGAATGCCGCTATAGTTTGAAGACCACTACAAAACAATATCAATTTGTTTTTGTATTGGAGATGTAAAATGTAATATATGTCAGAATGAGAAAATAAATGGAAGAAATAAATCAATTTATTCGCCTGTAAGGACGTGGCTAGTCAGTCCAAGTCTCTAGTTTTTGAAGCGAAGAATCTGGAAATTTCATATTCAAGTTCTGCCGTACCATATTCCAATAGAAGAGGTTATTCGGGATTCGGTACTTTTTTTTAAACTTTCAGATTTATTGAATAATTAGAAAACTACGATTTTTCTAGAAATGTAAGTAACGATATGCGTACAATTACAAAAATGTGAATTAAAAGAGAAACATTTGTTTATGGCACGAAACAATTTGAATCTGTGTCATGGCTAACTTCTGTAGTCCATCAACTGTCGACACAAACACCGTATCGTCCGTACAATATGGATTACACAAACAACGTGCAATAAGTCCACAGCCACCCAAATACAATTCTGCACAAAATGACAATTGATCTTTTATCGTGTTTTATGATAATTCTACCTTTTTGTCTATCCTCTGTCTATTAAAGGTATGCAAGTCATTACCTTAATGCTTGTGGGCAGCAGTCTCTTAATATTGGGTGGACAGCTTGGTCGTTTGCTACCTTATTCTAGAACAAAAATTAAAGAAGCAATGAATGAGGTGAACCAGGCCTATTCCCCTTTGCATCCTTTCTAACTCCCCAGATAAACGGTTTTATTTAGCTTGACTTATATGTTGTTCTTTTTTATGTCAAATTTAGTAATCAAATGTTTCCCCCCTTTAACTCCCATAATCTGATACTTGGTACCTTTAATTCTGGTGACAATATTGATTATATTTAATTTCTATTGAATACATTCGGTATCTGTGTAAATCCAATGTGGCTACCGACACAAAATGGCGGATGACATAGATTCTGAACCCCTCAATATGTGTCAAAGTATTAGACAGACCCCTTAATTTGAAATCAAACGAAGGAACAAAGGAACAGGAAAATAGGGAACTAAATTATCAAAATACAATGAGAAACATTAATGTAATTAATAAAAACTGGAGAATAAAGTAGTTTTTTTTTTACTCGAACAGTTTTATTACTTGTCCTTTTTTATGTATGACATATAATTATGACGCAAAGCTCGGGGAATATGGAATGCCGCATTCAGCACCGAATAGCCGCTGCGTGGCTAAAATGACGGGAAGTAACTGGTGCACTTACGATAGAAGAATGCCAATCAAACTCAAGGGTGTGTGTCTGTGAGCCTATAAGACCATGATAATACCATTCCTAATATCAGCAAAGCATGGGTGGTGTCTCAAAAGACCGTCCGTACTATTCTGAAATGACTGGCAAAGCATCTGTACAGTATCATTCTATGGGCCATCGGATATGATGTGATCAGCTCGTTTGTTATAAACATAATTCATCTGTTAAGAGGGGTCGACACACCACGTTACCTTCTTCCTCATTCATGTTATATTTCCTGCAATTCTAACCTAACCTAACTCTAAAAACATATCTCACACACACCACACCACATTATATCTTAAATTCTCCTGTTCACATGTCTCCATGTCAACTTTTTGCTCCTTAATTTATCTATCACGAAACTACCTTCAGGCTTCCCCTAATTTAATGGTTATCAATTCGTGTTACTCCTCAAATCCATTCCTTCCATTATAAGCAAACCGAAAACAATTGAAGTGTCGCTGAAAAATAACCTATTATTTTAACACGATCTCAAATAAACAATTCTCATATTATTAAAAAAATCTTATTAATTTTACTTGTAGTTAATTATTATTTTTTGAATGAGAGTTCTGCGAAATTTTCAATTTCGAAATTGTTATTAATCACACGTCCATTTTCGACCTGCTCCATTCACAGCATCGCACAACGTTGTACACTTTATTACGCTATAAATTTGATTTGATTCATTTCTGATGTGACAAAGCTACGTGCATTTCCTTTATTGCACTTTCAATCAAAAGAAATTATATTTCAATAAAACACAAGCAAGAACTAATAATAATACTAAATAATATATAACAACAAATAAACTAATTATAATAATAACAATAAATAATAAATCAGCCATTTTCTAGAATGTCCCCCACTGCAAGGGCACAGGCCTCTTCTCCGAGAGAGGGAAGGGTCCGTAATCCACCAGGCTGGCCCAGTGCGGGTTGGTGGATGTCACATGTCTTCGAATTTATTGGTTCATGGCTAAGACATGCCGGTTTCCTCACGATGTTTTCCTTCACCGTTTTTGGAGCAGTGGTGATGAAATAAATTAACACAAAGTAAAGCGCCTGCCTGGGTTCGAACCCGCCACCTACAGTACGTAAGTCGGGGCCTAAACCACTGAGCCACCACTGCTCATCACTGATGGCTGGGAGTTTCCAGTGAAACGCACCATTGGCCCCTGCACTGAGCTTGCGCAAGACGTTGAGAAGAACGCGCTCCCCTCTCAATTTTCCAGTGCACAGATCATTTTTTCAAGGCGGCAACACAGCATGTCATGTTACCGTCTTCCCGGGATCGCTTTGCAGGATGATCGTGGCCCCCATCGTAAAACTATTATTGCCGGGACTCCGAGCGGGATCGTCTTCACCTTCGAATGGGAATGGCCCCACAGAATGAGATCAGTGCTTTCCATTCGTGTTTTCCTGCCTGAGCAGCTATTACTACTGCTGGCAGGATGAGGTTCTATCCGTCCTGCCGTCCAATTTTGAGAAAGGGCCGCATCTGGAAAGTTGCGAGATATCTTCTCATCTCAACATTTGCCGCAGGCGAAAGTCTTTCACCAGTGTGTGTTTTCAGCGATAACTCATGGAACTGAGACGTGGCCCCTGACTGCGGGCACTGTTAGACGTTTCAAGGTCACTCAAAAGGCAACGGGGAGAGCAACGCTCGGAGTCTCTATGAAAGATCAGAAATTAGTGCGAATACAGAACTACAGTACAATGGGTCGAAAATTGCTTGTTAAACGGTTGGCCGATGGAGCCGAAAAATTCTTGAATGGCAACCCACAAGACAGACCGATGATCTTGACAAGGTTACTAGAGTACATTGGATATGGGCGGCAGGAGACCAACCTTAGTGGCGATCGATGGCCTTCGTTCAGCAGTGGACGATTGTTAGCTGAATATTATTAATAATAATGAATATTATTATTAAGACAGTATTTTAATTGCAGACTAATTTTGTGTAATTTAGAATTATTAGTGATCGTCATCATCTTCTTAGAGGTCCAACAATGCTGAGAGTACGTGGCAGAGGTGGACCCTTTTAGCCCATAGACAATCCCATCTATGCCACTTATCATTTATTATTATCATTATTGATTATTTATTAAAATATAATGTCGAACATAGATCTCATTAGTTAAATTTAAGATATTTAAGTAGTTTATCTTCAGCCAAAACCAATTTCCGAGAGAAGCGGGTGCTATCACAGAAGTTGTTTACTCAGGTACAACTTTGCATAAGCTACTAAACGATGTCAATCAATCCAGCGTAAGAAGCCACGTAAATGGATTTTGAGAAGGTTGCTTGTATATTGTTATATTACTAATATTACAAATGAGAAAGTTTGTATGTATGGATGTTTGTTACTCTTTAACGCAAAAACGGCTGAATGGATTTGGATAAAATTTGGCATAGAGATAGATTATAGACTAAAATAGCACATAGGATACTTTTTGTTCCGGAAAAATGTACGGCTCCCGTGGGATACATTTTTTATAGGTGCATATCTACGCATTTATAATAGGAGAAGTGTGTATGGACGTTCCCTATAGATTTTGAAACAGCTACCCGCCGTAGGTTCAGACAAAAAACTTTAAACATAGTGCTTTTGTTATAAGGTTGTGTATGTGTAAACCTTTCAATAAACTGGAAGTGCATTTTGCTATAAATTCTTTCCTTGAGCTCCTACAGGCGTTCGAAATAAATAACACTTTAGACTCAACAATAAACTGGAATGTTCATGCCGCTAGCCAATGTTCTCACGTAAAACTGCCTGAATCAAGAAAAAGGTGGTTTTAAAATCTAGTTGTTATTGAGTATTGTAATATATGTTGGTATTACGGTCAACAATCGTTACGTCCTTCACTCTCTCTAAACAAAGTTCACAACACGAAATGAGAAAGAAAGAAAGAAATCATTTATTTACACAAAAAAGCAAAACTTATAAACTTTTACAGTGAACAAAATCAAAAAGAGCATGAAGCAAAAGGTAGCCAGCATAGCTCATGTAGAGATGACCCATCCCTACGCTGGTCCCTGTGCACTCACACAAATAACATTAAGGTGGAAGGGTAATGAAATCTAATAAGTTACACTTATAAGCTCTAAGGTAAGTTTAAAAAAAATAACCTCTAAATAAAAAATAATATATAAATAGAGGATTCAACCTCATTGTGTCAACCAGCCGACGGATAGTAAAACCGCAATTTATATGTGTAAAAAAATGGTAGAGAAGACGGCTGTAATAACATCTGTTTTAAAGTAATCGGTCGGTGTAACACCATGAAAGGTCATGGTCACATTACACCGACTGTCTGTAAGGACAGAAGACACTAATACTAATTTTCAGAGATGTCGTTGCTGGTAACCGTATTGACGGTACTTACAGCTTCATCTGATATAGGGCTCGCGATCCGAGTGATCTTGAGCTAAAAGTAAAAAATTCTAGGTCTCTAATGTATATTAGGAGCTTTGTTGCTGGATTTAACAGCCATCGGTGTAGGGCAGTGAAGAAGTAAGTAGTGATTTTTTACGAACATTATTTCATTCCAAACCTATTTTTATATATATTTTATCTTGAACGCGGAACAATATTACAAATGAGACAGCAAATTATTTGCATATAATTTTTTTAGCTTTATTTTTCATATAAATAATCAACCAAATTACGGGTACTCTTTACACAGTCTATCATCTTTGATATGCCACTAATCTGGTCGGTATAGCTTAGGACAAACGAAGCACACAATTTTCCAATTTTATTTATTTAGTTGCTTCAACTTACATTGGTGCTAAGTATCTATTGTTGAAACTTAACGAAATTAATTTGAGTACTCGAGTATTTAAGTTGCTTAACAACTACAAATCAACTAATAATTACAATATGAAAGAAACATTCGAACTCGAAGATGAAGTTACTTGTTTAATTACTCTTTTATTATCTTATTTAGAAGTTTGCATCAAAACTGATTATTCTATTGCTAAAACTAAATCCTATATTTAATATCAATATTCTTGTATCTTTTAATAATAAATTATATATTAAATTTAAACTATAATACTAACTAATGGTGTTCAATCCCTTCAAATGTTCGCTTTGTGAATGTTGGATATTTTTTCAATATTAATATTTTAAATTGATTTTCGTCTCTCATTTCAGATTTCTAGAGTGATGTGCTTATAAAGGATAAAACGTTGCAAACATAGTATGTAAAGAATCCCTGTAATCCCTGCTAATAATATACATAAA
>JWHW01007225.1:49441-63989 GCA_000931545.1 Papilio glaucus
CTAAAAGTAAAAAATTCTAGGTCCCTAATGTATATTAGTTGCTGGATTTAACAGCCATCGGTGTAGGGCAGTGAAGAAGTAAGTAGTGATTTTTTACGAACATTATTTCATTCCAAACATATTTTTATATATATTTTATCTTCAACGCGGAACAATAATACAAATAAGACGGCAAAATTATTTGCATATAGATTTTTTAGCTTTGTTTTTCATATAAATAATCAACCAAATTTCGGGTACTCTTTACACAGTCTATCTTTGATATGCCACTAATCTGGTCGGTATAGCGTAGGACAAACGAAGCACACAATTTTTCTAATTTTATTGATTTAGTTGCTTCAACTTACATTGGTGCTAAGTATCTATTGTTGAAACTTAACGAAATTAATTTGAGTACTCGAGTATTTAAGTTGCTTAACAACTACAAATCAACTAATAATTACAATATGAAAGAAACATTCGAACTCGAAGATGAAGTTACTTGTTTAATTACACTTTTATTATCTTATTTAGAAGTTTGCATCAAAACTGATTATTCTATTGCTAAAACTAAATCCTATATTTAATATCAATATTCTTGTAGATTTTAATAATAAATTATATATTAAATTTCAACTATAAAAGTAACTAATGATGTTCAATCCATTTAAATGTTCGCTTTGTGAATGTTGGATATTCTTTTAATATTAATATTTTAATTTGATGTTCGTCTCTCATTTCAGATTTCTAGAGTGATGTGCTTATAAAGGATAAAACGTAGCAAACATAGAATGTAAAGAATCCCGGTAAATCCCTGCTAATAATATACATAAATATGAATATAACTGTGTCACACATTCACGCCTAAACTACTAAACATATTTAAATGTAATTTGGCACAGACATAGTTTTGAGCCTGAGGAAAGCCATAGGCTATTTTTTTCATGCGAAAAAAGGGTTGACCTGAAAAAATAAAAATGCTGCCCAATGTTCCACGAGGACAGAGTCGTGGACGCAGGTTTCAGGATTATTCTCTACATCTAGCCCAGAATCTAAAACAATCTTTTTATTTTCGTTAACATGTAGCATCTCGGGTCGCTTTTGCAACATAAATTTGTTTCGTTATTCTCTCTTCATTCATCCTTAACATACCCGAACCACCGAAGCATACCTTTCTCAATTCTAGTCACAACATTTATTTCAATTACTGTCTTACTCTGTTCTCTTTCAAACACCATTACTTTCTTCTTATCTACATTCATCTTCATACCTTTATCATTTGATGAAATTCACTACATTCAGCATAAGTTGTAAGTCCTCCGCTGATGACGCAAACATGACCTGGTCATCGGCGTACAAGAGACATTTTACAAATAGTTCGCCCATTCTTAATGCACACTCTTCGTCTTTCAAAGCTTTCATACAATCATCCATAAAGAGATTGAACAGCCACGGGAATGCTACACAGTCCTGTCTTTAACCTTTATTGATGCTAAACCAGTCTGAGTATGCCCCGTTAATCCTAACACAAGCAGTAGAATCTTTATAAAGAGACTTTAATGCTTGTATAAGGTCATTGTTCAATCCAAACTCAACTAAAGATGACCACAGATAATCTCTTTTAACTTTATCATAGGCCTTTTCTAAGTCTACGAAGGCGCAGAAATTTTTTTGGTTTACAGCCAGAAACTTTTCTGTGATCATACGTAAAGAAAAGATCTGATCCATGCAACCCATTCCTTTCCTAAAACCTGCTTGCATCCCGCATTCTATCTTCTGTTTCTTTTGTGACTCTTTCAATCAGTACCTTAGCATAAAATTTTCCCACAATGCTGAGAAGGCTGATTCCTCGGTAATTTTTACAATCATGCTGTGAACTTTTTCCTTTGTATAAAGGGACGATGACAGCTTTACACCAATCTTTCGGTACTTTACCATGTCTCCAATATTGATTCTTTTCGTCGCAATCACAATCTCATTCAAAGTAATCTCACTTTCCAACTCCTGTTCTACATGAGTATTTGCCGTGTTAGATATAGATACCTTCTCATATTCAAACAAACTTTCAAAATATTCCTTCTATCTCTTCAGAATTGCTACTTCATCATTTAGAATGTCCCCATTCTCATCACGAACAACATTCATTCTCGATTGTACTGACCTTCCTTTGGCATTTTTAAGGAATTTCTAAAACATTTTCAAGGAATGAGAACAACAAGCTATTACAAAACAACGTTCCTCTCTGATCGTTAAAAGGAAAGTAATTCTCTCCGCAACGAGCGGAGTAACAGTTTGTTTTAAATTTTATTAGACATAGTAAAATTAATTAGCATGAGTTGCTTTTCATTAATGTTTAAAGTACAATATAAAAAGGGGTTCTTTTTCCAGATGAACTATGACCTCTTGAAGACAAAGAGTAATGGTAGGCTGCGGAAAACTGAGAACCAAATATAGTTGATAGGGGGAAGTCCAGTAGACGCCAGATCAGTTCGAAAGTTGAACTTTGTAAGCGTACATGCAACTTTATAAAATATTAGTTTACCCATCCTTAATCCACTTACTACGGCTCTCAAATCTTTCATGAACAGCAATCTTTAAATAGATTGCACACCCACGGGGATGCTACGCAGCCCTGTCTTACTTTTATTGATGCTACGCCAGTCTGAGGAGGCCCCGTCAATCAAAACTCAAGCAGTAGAATCTTTATAAATAGACTTAAACGCTTGTATTAGATCACTGTTCAATTTAAACGAATAAATAATTATGTTATGTACTATATAATTTGAGTAAATATGTGTTCTATGTATATACTAATTTTCATTAATGTCGGTCGCCGTTTTTAAGTTATAACGGGATATATAGACAAACAAAATTTCTTTTATTGATGTCAGTAGGTCATTAAATAGTATATACATCACAAAGTATATACATCAGAAAGTACAGAAAGACTACAGAGTACAGATTTATATAGTTATAAAATAAAATATAAATATGCGCTCACGCCTGTAACCCAGAAGGGTAGGCAGAGATCATGGATTTCTATTTAGAGTGATGGTACACCTTTCTCGCTTCATCTACATTCATACATCTACGCGTAAATGCTCGTGGGTTATGGGTACTCGTTACATTCAGTTCTCCTAGGGCATCCCCTACCAACACTGTCACTCACTTTTGCAACATAAATTTGTTTCGTTATTCTTTCTTCATTCATCCTTTCAACATACCCGAACCACATTCTAGTCACAACATCCGCTTTTAAGTCATACTTTTTCCTTATAATACCATTTTTAATCCTATCATTCAATGTCACGCCTACCATACTTCTTAAGGATCGCATCTCAACGGCATGAATTCTACTAGCATGCTTTTCCTGTCAAACCCAGCTCTCACTTCCATACATTAAACTGGGGATTAGTACAACATTTAGTATTGCCAGACGAATCTTCTTAGACACATGCAGATTCCTCACTACTGTGCGCATTAACACCTCGTTCAAAATCTTTAACATGCCTACCATCTCTACTATACATACACACTTAACACGCGAACTCCACGTTCCACTTCTTTACCGTTAACATTTATTTCAATTACTGTCTTACTTTGTTCTTTTTCAAATTCCATTACCCTCGTCTTATCTACATTCATATTCATACCTTCTAATGATTCATTCACTACATTTAGCATAATTTGTAAGTCCTATTTATATACTTGTATATAATGTATCTTGTGTTTCTTATGTAAACAAATAACTTCCCATTACTTTATAATCGCCTGGGGCTTAAAGTAATAATTTATTATATTATATTCTCATAAGGAAATACATATAACATATAATATGTACAATATAATATAGTAAGGCCTCCTCTCGCAAGTTTCAAGTGTGTTCCCCTCTCTGCGACTAGCTCGTCACTTGTGCCCAACCTCTCTCGCCCCTCGGACAATATGTAGCAAATTGTGTAACACGGGTTGTATTTCGTTACAATTTTGTAGCGATCCGAAAACTACAATCGAACGACGACTTTTCATGACTTGAAGAGTTTTTAAAAAGGTACATAGAAGCCTGAAAGACTGAATTTTTTTATGGTAAAATTAAAATGTTAAATTTGTTTATAAAATCGTATAATTTACAACTGTATTATTAGTTATTAAATATGATAGTTTTATGTTTTTTTTTCATTATTATAATATATTCTTTAATAATAAATAATTTGAAGTTGAATCAGATCCTTCTCAACTTCATCTTTCCAGCGAAGGACCTGCTTCGACTTCTAAACTGGCGATAGATGGCGCGGGATAGGAAAAGAGACTCTCGTTGTCGGAGGCCAAGGCCCACTTTAGATCACCGCGCCACTCAAGTTAGTAAGTTAATAATAAAGAAAAAGAAACACGGGCTCGACAATAGTTTAATAATAAATAATCAACAAAAAAAACCCTTGTATCTTAACAATAAAATTCAAAATTAAATGCAAGAAAAATAAACAAAAAAAGGTCCGATCGTCTCGCCTGATCAAACCTTTCGTATCACTCTCGTCGCGCATTCACCAGCTTACTCCCCAAGTCTAGCGAGCATATTGAATAACTTCCTTCTCGCAACATTTCACTATCTCAGCCACGGAATTGTTCTTGTAAACATTCCAAGTCAGACTTGAATCGAAATCATTAATATATACATGTATATATAGTACATATACAAATACCAAACATTTACATATTTTAATGAATTCCTTTGGTTCAATCCTCCCTAATAATGTTTGTGACTGTAATCTCGTTGTACGTTATTGGATCAAACGTTAAGTGCCCTATCTTCAATTAGGTTGTTGACATTTGGTACACACGTGTAACTTTTGCGTCCCAATTGGCACATAATACAGAAATACAGAAACACAGATTTATTGTTAATTAACTAATTACAGCTATAAATATATATTATAAATTTAAAAATGTATCAAAATCTACTTCAAGCAATAAATAACATTAAGACATTTAAATATCTAACAAAAAAATTATCATCATCATTAAATAAAATAAAATAATAGATAAAAATCTGTTTAAACATTCGTCGACACTATAGAAAGCCTTTTTGTTAAGCTAAGACTTCAATCTTGCTTTAGACGCACGGCTGGTAGCCGCTGTGACGTGGTCCGGAAGGCGGTTGTAGATGTACATAACAGGGTATTTTACCGTAGTTACAATTTCCAGGAACCACACAAATAAATACCATAAGAGAAACTATAAAACATCGCGTGAAAAACATATTAATTACATCTAAAAGAATGTTTGTGAAACTGAAACTGCTGAAGCGATTTCAATAATGCTTTTACTGGTAGAAATTTCTAGAAGTAACATAGCCTATGTTTTACTATTAACGTGCAATATTGTTACTTATTCGAGTGACAAAATAACTTATATATGTATTTAGATGGTACTTTTACTATTAAAAAAACTGCCTTTAGAATTAATCAAGAATTGTTTTATTAATTGAAGTATACTTTAATATTAAAAAGTTTCATAACCAACTACACAAATTTCAGTAAAGTTATAAAAGTTTAGAAAGTCAATATCCAATCTATAACCACCTCGGAGGAAACTTGTTTATCACAATTACTTTTAAATTTAATTGCTTCGGTGGTTCAGGCATGGTGAAAGCATGAAGAGAGAATAACAAAACAAATTTATGTAGCAAAAGTGAGTGACAGTGTTGGTAGGGGACGCCCTAGGAGAAATTATATCGATCAGATTAGTGGCTTACTAAAAAAGGGCGATATAAGGAGCAGCCATAACCGACGAGCATGTATGCGTAGATGTATGAATGTAGAAGAAGCGAGAGAGGTGTGCTAGGAACGCGCCAAATGGAAATTCATATACTCTGCCTACCCCTCTGGGTTACGGGCGTGAGCGCATATTTTATTTTATTTTTATTTTACTTTTAAACCTCTCAAAAGGTTTCAAAGGAATCTTCAAAATAAACTTGTGATCTTTATAGAAATTGATATAATTCTCTTGTGAAAAACTTTGTCACAATGTGCACGTACACGTTTTCGCCAATTTGAGTTCAATAGTCATAGTTAAGACAATTCATATTAAGGACAACATCTGATATCAACGCAAAACCCTTATTAATCATATAAAATGGCGCTCAGCTTAGACTGGGTTATTATTTGTTAAATAAAATGCACGGAAATAATTTTTTATCTTGGAAGCAATTAAGATCACATCATAATTTGTATATTGTAACAATAAGCCTTATGTCTAAGGTTGTAGGTTTATATTACTCTATTATGTCTTGTCTAAAAATAAAACAGTTTATTGCTCTTTGAAATTCACTCGAGATATCAATTTGAAAGGAGCAACTAAGTTCACCACTTCCATTATGTCTCGTCAAATAACATTTTCAACAAACACTAATTGAGTTTCCAACTATTTCACTGTGTGTATTAACTTGTGCTCTCAGCACTACAAAATAAACTACTCAAATGCAAATGCGGCAGTAAAATGTACTATCCAGTCTTTTGTAGGTTAAATAATGGTAAACTATTCCGGACAGGGTTGGCAGTTCGTTTATAACAAACACAGCCAGTCATAAGGACTGTTGACAGAAATGAAATCTCAAAAGGTGGGAAGGGGCGACTATAGTTAAAATAAATAAATAATCAACCAAAATAAAACTTTGTGTCTTAACTTTAAAATTCAAAATTGAATACAAGATTTTTTTTTAAATCGTCAAAACTGTTCCAAATTCAAATAAGGTTGTCACTGCATGACGCATGATGAGCTTGTTGTTCATGCGAACCTAGATTTTCCTCTACCAAATAACGTCTGACGTAGCTAAAAAAGTTTTCACTTCAAAAAATTGCTGGACATTACTTATAATAAAGTTTACTCAGCATGTCTCTCTGTCTGAACGCGATAAACACAAAACTACTTAGCGATTTTTACAAAGTTTTCACCAATATTCCGTATATTAACTAAGAAAAGTTACATCAAAGACTTAGGGGAGATTCGAGAGTTCGACCTAAACTCGGTTTACCCGTTTAACGGAGTTTAGAGCTTCAAATTGCATTTAATATACATAAAATAAACGCAGTTATGCTCTAACCGAGATTTAATTCTGATCGGCCGATTTTTGACGTTTAGCTCTGTAAACGCGTTTTCAATTTGACAGTTACACATGAGACAGTTTTGACGTTGACAAACTGTATAACATGACATCTGCGCTTAGATTGAAGGCGATGTTTACGCTTTACTTCACTAAACTTCGTTATCGTAAACGATCAAATTATAGCTGGTGAAATCCGTTTAACGAAAACCAATAATCAGAAGTATAAACTCGTTTAAGCAAAACGTAGTTTTATTAAACTTGTTTTCGAATGCAAACGGTGAATTCGCCCCTGTAATACATGTATCATTAAAGTTTTGTAGAAATTATCTGAAACAGGATGACAAATGTAAACAATATGTAATACATAGATACATAACGACACCACGTAAATATTTATATGTACATTCTGCTCCACGTGTGAATCCGGGACTGATTTAATTAAGAATGAATATCAAATGTTGCAATTACATTAATAACTAATACAATTCGATAGTACAGTAACGTCATAGAAACTAAAATCGATTTCTCGTTATTAGCAGTGGGAGACATTTGTTAGCGGAAATAGTGCCATTAGTAGGAGCCGTGGACAGTTGGACAGTACAGTTAAATTCTGAGGTTGCCATTAGATTTGTTTCACAAATCGCTTGGAAATCTCTGGGCAGTATAGAAATATGGAACTATTCTGCAATCGTAGTGCAGTGCACAACAACCTATGAAATTAAATACATACATTTAATAGAAAACTGTTTATATAAAATGCAGCAAGCTGTGTAATAATTGTTGACAACTACCGGAACAGAATTGCCCTTTGCCTTGCTTTGTGCTGACTGGTTTCACTCGCCGTGCATATTTTTTTTACCGACGAATGTCCAGCCTAAGCTGAACACTATTTAATATGATTGATAATATAGATCTTAGGTCATCTTACATTGGATTATGATTATTTATCGGTATAAATTTTCATACCATACATTAGACTTTTTGAGGATGAAAAACGTTCGCTGATGCTCGCCTACGTAATACCATAAATCTCAGTGCTCAAGTCTTTAGACCCAGTTTCTTTGTATATCAGTCAGTCAGTTTCTTCTTATATACTCGTATATATGTATATTAATATTCTTTGACAATACACATCACCGAGTTAATTCACAAAGATAATCAGAAACACACTTGATTAGCTTTAGGAAAAAAGTTAATTTAACTTTCACAAAGTTTCTCAACACAAACAGCCGACGTAGAATATGGAAGCAGGTTCATGTAATGAATAATTAATATACGAAAAAAGCAAAGAACTTTTATACGTACTGTATTTATCTCAACATCGTGGCTTATGGGACCCTGGTAACGTCGAAAAGCGCAACGCCGCTTTGAATTATGTTTTATTGTATCCAGTGACAAAACTCTCAATCCATTAACCTTTTAAGCGTTGGTCAGAAACACATTAAGCCCATTGACAACCACTAGACAGATTAAATTATAAATAAATACTCTTAAAAGTTTACTAACAAAGTGTTTTAAATAAATTCAGTGTCGGCTCCCCTACTAGCCCAGAAAACACACGTGAATAGAACACGTTTATTTTAAGAAGTTTTACATCATCAAATACCACGAATCTATAGCTAGGACGGTAAAACAAATAACACTCATTAATTTTTGATGAAACGAAATCGCTCCCAAGAAATAATATACCTAATTAAGGTGGAAAAGCAATTTATTTGAAATTTAATTTCATAAGCAATTGGCGGCAGATAGGAGAATTTAAGACGTAATTAAGGAGAACTGTGGAGCAGTGGTGGCTCAGTGGTTTAGGACCCGACTTACGTACTGTGTAGGTCGCGGGTTCGAACCCAGGCGGGTGTTTAATTTTGTGTTAATTTATTCCATTATCACTGCTCCAAAAACGGTGAAGGAAAACATCGTGAGAAAACTGGAATGTTGAAACAATAAAATTCGAAGACATGTGACATTCACCAACCCGCACTGGGCCAGCGTAGTGGATTACGGCCCCTCTCTCGTAGAGGAGGCCTGTTCCCCTGCAGTGGGGAACATTCTAGAAAAGGCCAATATATATTATATAACCTCTTACAAAAACATTATTTCAACAATATTTTTGAAGCTAATGCTAGTGCTAATTTTAATTTTGTTAGAAGCCAGTGTAGGTGTTGCTAGACGTGATATTGTTTATTGATGTTCGTAATGCACCGCATAATGTAAGCAACACTGTCGGCCTCCAGTTTGGCAACGAGACGAGATGTCCCGGCATTTTTTGAGACTGACACAGTGTGGCTGTCAGTGTTAGTGTACAGGGCCGTACTCAAGAAATTAATTTATAAATAAATTGGTCGAGTACGGCCAAATTAGTTTAATCGGAGTCTAAGAATTCAGTTAATCGTTTTCTTTCAGCCAACAGTCATCAACTACTGGCCGTTTCCCCATTCATAGCCTCAAGTCTCTCCCGTCCACGTCCAACGGGTGTCCTGACTACGCCAAGTCGACCTTCTTACTTATATAAGTTACGAACCAAGTTATTAATTGGACATAATGCATAATGTCCGGGCATTTAAAATATTATCCATATGACAGATACTATGGACATAGACCACTTCTCATTGTCGCTACTCTGTATAGCTACATTGTATAGGTCAATTTATTCAATTGTGAATCGCCAACCAAAGTATTGTCACCTAATTCAGGTCCTTTAGTCACTTAATTCATAGCAGCATACATAGTAAGCAGTTGTAGTATGTAACTAGAATTGTAAAGGTATCGGTATAGAATTTGATAGAGTTGACAACAACAACAGCTGTTGCACGAAAGGGCCGGCTCGACCGGTGAAATAATACGACCTCACCAGAAGACACGCGTGAAGTAGAAGTATTCTGCGTTTCGTCTGATGAGTGAGGTGCCAGACGCCTAATTCTAGTCCTCTTCCCCTTCCCATCCTTTGCGATTAAGGAAACAATGCAAAGTGGCAGAGGACTTGACGGTGGAGGGGATGAATAGGAGAGGGAAATAACCATTTTCTGTTTATCCTCCTCTCTCCATTATAGGTAGGCAACGCATCTGCAACTCGTTAGCTTTTTGTAGATGTCTATGGGTAGCGATCACTTTATATCGGGTGAACCGCTTGCTCGTTTGCCAACTTCTACTATAAAAGAAAAGAATTTACATAGTCTAAATCATCACAATATCAAGGGCAACGTACGATGCGTAACGTGCTTTTGTACTTTCACGAGTAAGCTAAAATTATTAATAAACTGCGCTCAGTTATCACGTGCAAGTCATGTACAGATAATAAAATTGATTAACAGAGATAGTAAAGGCCTTAACATTTGTTCAGATAACTTTGTGGACATGATAGAGTTAAACATTGCGATTTTCGATGACCTTCTGTCAGGGTGTCGCGTAGGGATAATTCAATAGTAGGCGTTAATAAAATATTATCCTATGTAACTTTCACATCATAAGGATTTCCATGACGTTACAAACTCATGTTTTTGATCTAATTAATCTCAATTTTAAACTTTTCTAAATAAGATCCGACCGTATCGGAATTGATTAAACTTTTGTCCAAATAAACGGTTAAATTTTGCTTAGAAAATTGAAAAATTATTTTGTGTATTTTTTTACACTATCAATAAGTTTATTGGTTAATTCGTACACAAACAAACAGTATATTTTAATCATCAATTTAAGGTTTTAGCTAGAGTATATTGTCCAATAAATCAGTTTCATAAAAGTTTGAGGTTAGCATAATTAAAAATTATACTAACCTCAAACTTTAACTGTTAATTAAACAATTTATGTGTTAACATTTATGCAAAGATCGCAAGTAACATATTATTCATTAATTAAATAATTAAACGAAACACGTTGGACCAAAATATGTAAGAAAGTAAGGTCAGACAGATTTCTTTAAAGACAAAACGTGTGAGCAGTAACAAAACAAAAATAACAAAAACATTTTTATCCCGAAAAAAAGAAATTAAATGCAATTGATAAAATTTGAATTAAATAACTGGGAATAATAGGTTAATGTCAAAAAGTTGATATTGGTTTCTACATGGTAACACCATGAAGTTGGTGTGTCATTCTTATGTGTCGCGCATCGTAAAATTCACTCTCATCAAAAGAAAAAAAAGTGCTCTTTCCAACGCATCTACTGTTTCTCTAATATTGTCGATGTTCAATTAGCTTTACGCGACATGTTGCTCATTTGAAATCTTCTCATATAAAAGAAGTGGTTGTATTAACTTACACCGCCTCTATCAGTAATTACACTGTTAGGGGAAAGAAGAGGGAAAATATAAAACTCTAGGTTGTAATTCATATAGTTTAAGTCAAAGCGGTTTATGTTGTTACTACAAATATGAACGTCGGAATGTGGGGGCTTGAAACGTTTGTACTCAAACAAAGGTGTACCAGTAAACATCGTAATATGAATGTGCTTAGAAAACATGAACACATTTTTATTTGTCATAGAAGTATAGAAGATGATGAACAAATTCACGTAGCCTTCATTCATTAATAGCAGTAATAAACCAAAAAATAAATGGAATGCAACTTTCCTCTCTTTCTGTAAAAATAAATACGACAGACCAAAATTATTTTGAGGTTGACTTTACGCCAGAGTTGAATTACATTTTTTTCCAGAATATTTCTTACTAGTGATCCTTCGGAATTTATATCGAATTTTATATATAAACAAATATCTGCTTTTATATATGTGCCTATGTGCTATTCCAGACTATAATCTATACCTGCGCCAAATTTCGTCCAGATATGTTCAGCCGTTTTTGCGTGAAATAGTAACAAACATCCATACATACAAACTTTCGCATTTATAATATTATAAAATGACGTCGTTACTAACTGGATCCTTAAAATCATAACTCAAAACGAATGCATACATTGGAAAGATAATAAAGTTTGACGAGGACTGAAAAATGAACCTAGTACCTGCGGTATATGGGCTAAGTGCACTCAACACTAGGCTTAGGGTCCACAGCATGATTCTAACAAACATCAAGCCCAATTTGATTGACGAGCACTAATTGCAAGCTTTTGCTTTATGACGGCTACTCGTTTGCATCACGGCTCATTCATCATCACGGCTGTCGAGCTCGCTGCTACCGGTCTAATTGTCTTGTGTTTGAAGCCGCTGAACTGAATTATTATTTGTTGTAAGGATAAACTTGTGAATTATTTTTTTAATTTAACCACTGGAATATCGATCCAATTAATCAACTTTTAATTGCAAAAATCTTATAAAACCATAACGAATCCATTTAGTTCAGTCTTTCAAAGTTCACTGCTGCCAAAGAGTCTTTTAAACGGAGACAGACGATAGTAATCGGTTTTAGCTAGAGAATATTGGATATCTTCCAATAAATCAGTTACACAAAATTTTGAGGTTAGCATAATTAAAAACGGGTTGTTAAAATGGATGGTGAAGCACCAATTCCTTAATGATAATCGCGTCAACGTCTTTTGCGTTGAACTGAATTAGATTATTCTTGAAACTGATCCTTTTGATTTTTACTTTCAACACAATTTTGCAACTGCGCGTATAGAGCAGTTAAATCTATTCTATGACTATGCACATACTGTCATCTGTATTGTTAATTTGCTCACGAACATTCAATATAGTTATTATATCAGATTCATGAACAATAAACAGGTTAGGAAGACCTACAAGCTTTACAGAACTGAAATTTTTGCTAAATCCTCTCAGGTTTGCATCGTAGATTTACTACAGCTATGTACAGCTACAGATTTTCGTCCCTTAAATCTTAAAGTTTACAATGTTGTATAGCTTAATGTTCAGTTCGGACATCAGTTTGCGTTAATGTCCTCTTAGGTGTCCTACCGTTGCCAAATAACAACCGCAAGGATAAAATAAATCATCTAAATTGATCTTATATTTCATCACGGTCCACTATCTTCGTGACTATACATCTGCTGAGGGCATCGTTACTTACACCAGAATATAAGTATGTTTCATCGGCGTGTTGTCCGCGTATGAACGATCTTTGAGATTGTTATATTGTTTATCTTTGTTTTATAGCTTCAAACGATATTCTTCTTGGTTTAGTTGTCTTATTTTAGTTATTACATAAAATAATGTGATAAACATTATTTTATGTAATGCATCAGTGCTCAAATTACTTACATTAACTTATCGTAATATAGTAATAAAAGGTAATAGTGTGATAAACCATAGAACAAATATTTTGCCTTTTGACTTTTTTACAACCTTTGTTTAAATATATCCAAACATTTTTAATTTATTTTCTTTTCTATCCAATTTTATTAAACTGTCAATTGTCTCATAAAGTTCTTTATCGTCGTCGTCTACAAGGCCGAAGTATACCTACTTACATTCGTTTAATAAGAAAGAACTAGGCTGATATTGAATATTCTGGTTTCCTTTTTGCCCCACACAATTTGAAAGTATTCTATATCCAGAGTTATTTACAAACCAAGAAGACCCAGGGTCCTTCATAAAAGAGAGAATTATCTCCCTAAAGGCCGGCATCGTAGTTGCCGGTAGTCCGTTGTTTTGGATCTTCATGTTCATGTGTTGACGTATGATCATTTCTCACCGGGCAAATTGTTTTCTGACTTATAATAAAAGTAAATATATTTGAATTATGTAAAAGCTGTTAGCATGGTATAGGCATGAGAAAGAATAACATGCGACTACAAGAGTTTTGGATATGAATGTGGGGGTAGGGAATTATCGGTAGGGGTTCCTAAGAAAAGATTGCGTGAAATATGATTAAAAAGGTAAAGTGAATACTAAAATGACGGATGATAGATAGAATTGGAAACGATAACATGTTGTGTCGATGTTTTTAAAGTGGGGACAAGGATATGATGTAACCAATATTAGCTTAGTCTTTTATTTAAGCTGTATTAGTTCCTTTTTTATAGAAGTAGACGGCAAACAAAGGTTCACCTGATATTAACTGACCACTACGCTACTATTAATGAACAGAGGAGGAGATAGACAGGAAATAGGATATTGAATTTTCCCATTCATTACCTTCACGTCCAGGACTGAAACAGAGTGGCACTCCTCACTCATCAGACGATACGAAGAAGCATACTTCTACTTACCCATCTACCCGCAGGTCAGGTCATGGTATTTCATCAGTCGAGGTGGCTTATTCGTTGCAACAAGTATTGTTGTTTGCTGACTCTACCACTGTTAAATTAATTTAAAATGTGTTAACATTAATGTAGATTAAATTCTAAATCAAGATCCCAATTAATTCGCGAGATATGCAATACAGTGATTTGCTAAAGTGAGCGTACCTATATTGCGCACTGAGTCTACTATATCAAAGTGAGTTAGTGGATGATTGATGGGCACTAATTACGATGTTTGCCTCACCGCTGACGTCGAGCTGACCTAATTGGATAATTTAATACAAGAAATAATGTCGGCGAGCGGAATAAGTCCAC
>JWHW01007225.1:82970-93375 GCA_000931545.1 Papilio glaucus
CAGTGCTCCATAACATCCCTGATATCTACGTCTTTATTAAAACACAAGACGCGATGTTTCGACATCACGTTAAAACTCAGAATTACATTTCTATTCATTATAATATCATATTTTAAACTTATTAATATTTAATAAAAAAAACCGACTTCAAAAACTAAAAAGTACAAAATAACTTAATAAAGATTTAATTGAATACACCTCTTATACAAACCTAATACCTTTCTGAAGTCGGTTTTTTTTTATTGTATTTTTTTTTTATTTTTTACTTTAGTGTCTATAATACATGAAAACAAACAATAGTACATAGTACTAAACACATCGCTAAGCCTAGCCCTCTACTGCGCGGCTTTTGAAATCTCTTGCGCGTAGTTTTTACTTACTTTGTGGTTTAATCTCTTGATATCTTCTAAACTATTGGGCAGAACGATATAGTTCAAAGGGCAATTATAATCTTCATTAAATTCTCTTGATAATTAATTAAAGGGCTACAATTATTTCATCCATCATTTTAATGTAAGTCCTATAGTTTTGCCTACGTAAGTCAAGAAAGTAAAACTCACCGTTGTCATAGTATGCATTATTAAGAATAACTCAAAAACTACTGGTCGGATGTTGAATAAAAAAAATGGGGCCAAATGGCGAGCACTAGCTGTCGAACAAAAAAAGAATCATCGAAATCGCATCTTCGAAAACCTCCTTCTTTTTGAAGTCAGTTAAAAAATTGTGTAACATTCAAAAAAGTAAATTTCCCAGAAGCCGTAGCATATAAGGAAATTATTTCAACAATTTTCATTCCATTGCGAATTTTTCCTTTGATTGAGGACGGTCTGAAGGAAAAAAATTACAAATTACGTTTATCAACGAATAATTCAGATTAAATTAACTTTGTTGACAGACAAATTGATATTGTTGTTTGTGGCATGAGGGTGTCATAAGTTTTATAAATAAATAAATAAATATGCGCTCACGCCCGTAACCCAGAGGGGTAGGCAGAGATCATGGATTTCCATTTGGCGCGATCCTGGCACACCTCTCCCGCTTCTTCTACATTCATACATCTACGCATACATGCTAGTCGGTTATGGGTGCTCCTTATATCGCCCTTTTTTAGTAAGCCACTAATCTGATCGATATAAGTTCTCCTAGGGCGTCCCCTACCAACACTGCCACTCACTTTTGCTACATAAATTTGTTTCGATATTCTCTCTTCATTCATCCTTTCAACATGCCCGAACCACCGAAGCATACCTTTCTCAATTCTAGTCACAACTCCACTTTTAAGCCACACTTGTCCCTTATAATGCTATTTTTAATCCTATCATTCAATGTCACGCCTAACATACTTCTTAAGGATCGCATCTCAACGGCATTAACTCTACTAGCATGCTTTTCCTGCCAAACCCAGCTCTCACTTGCATACATTAAAGTGGGGACTAGACAGCATTGTGTATTGCCAGACGAGCCTTCATAGACACATTCTGAATCCTCACAACTGTACCTATAGCCCCATTCATTTTATTTCCTGCATTCACTCGTCGTTCAAAATCTTTAACATCACACACACACACACAGCCTACCATCTCTACTAAACATGTATGTTGGGGTGTACCCCAAATATACGAACTCATCCACCTGTTCCACTTCTTTACCGTTAACATTTATATCAATTACTGTCTTACTCTGTTCTCTTTCAAACACCATTACTTTCGTCTTATCTACATTCATCTTCATGCCTTTATCTTCTAATGAATCATTCACTACATTCAGCATGAGTTATAAGTCCTCCGCCGATGACGCATAAGTTTTAAATCTCAAAATTCACACACTCATAACAAACGTTCTTCTCTCTGCCCTTTTCTCACTTTTTTTATGTGGAGTCGGCGCATTATGACCGTAGACTGCTAGAAGTAGCTTGAAGTTTGTTTACTGTAAGCTTCCTTCATGAAATATCGTAGATTATCTAAATTATTAAATAATATTTCTTTAAAGAATTCCCATTTGCAACCAACCTTAAGCTTGGTTGGAAATGGTTCACAACAGTCAAATAGCGGATTTGAACCCACTATCATGTGCATGTTTCGCAGTATTAACCAATAGGCTATTGGCGCCTCCGAAAAACAAAACCAGATATAAATATGTTTTAAGGATTTATTAAACACAAGAATTCAATAAACCTTTAGACCCGAGTGTTCCCCAGAACATGTTTTAAAAAAAATCTTGGAATATAGCTCAACTAATTTAAATACTGGAATGTTTAAAATCTATTAAGTCTAAAATAGTACGTGTGGTGGAATAATTGAATCCATTGCGCCGGTACAAAGGGTTCAATAGAGAATATCTAATAGGCAACGCGAAGTGGAAACAAAGGCGTTGTCAAGATAATAAAACCGAATTAAGTCGTGCACTGCTACTATTGTTGCTGCCTACAAATTTATATCTGCCTAAATTAATTACGAATTCCCCCTCTAATTGTTTCATTGAAATCGAACAGATGGCAGTAACTAGTTTCTGGGTCAAATTACGTTACAAACACTGCGTCAATTATCTTAACAACCTTCTACGACCTCGGTTATGGCACTATGTTTTTAAAAATTCCAGACTAGGAGGAGACCGAGCTCCTATGTAAAGTAACCTTACCCTCCACGAAGTAAATAAAAGTCTCAAGATCATCTGAGAGGATCAAATCTCTTCTGACAGTGGTAGAGCCCGCAACAACATCTGTTGCACGAATGGGTCGTTTCGACCGGTGAAATACCACGACCTCACAGAAGACAGGCGTGAAGTAGAAGTACTCTGCGTTTCGTCTGATGAGTGCGATACCGGAGGCCTAATATCAGTCCTCTTCCCCTTCCCACCCTTTCTTCATAAGGATAGGATGTGAAAGAGAAGAGGATCGGACAGGGAAGAGGGTTAACGAAGAAAAGGAAATATCCGTATTCCTGTCTATGCGCTCCTGTATTTTGCCCGGGAGTGTATTATCTAATACAATGATGATATTAATACAGGCACTCGGGTTGCTCGGTTTTTTACATCAACTTACTTGTTTATTTAACCTTTAGTTATTTATATACAATAAACTCAATTAACTTAAATGGATCAGATTAGTAATATACTAAATAAGGGCTATATAAGAAGTACCCGTAACCGATGAACTTGTATGCGTAGATGTATGGATGTAGAAGAAGCGAGAGAAGTGACAGACTGGGTTACGGGCGTGAGCTTATCTATTTATTTTAATTATTTCTTGAATGTAAAAAAATACTCCTTACCCATTACATGAAACAAAAACCTCCTCCAAAGTCCGTAACAATGGCAAGAGGTTGCATGAACAATTCAGTATTTGATCACTCTATTATTATTTAAGTAAGGCTTTGAAGGTGCACGATGTGTAATAATTGAAGTAAAAACGTAAGAGAAGAAGCGAGTCGTAATAATAGGAGTAATTTTTGAGTTAGCATTTGTTTTATTCAACAATAATTTAATTATTGTTAATTTGAATGAATTGTTGACGAGCGTTTCAATTGACACAAGACACTTTGAGTTAAATGCATACGATTTTAATTTAAATTGTATTAATAGTTTTAGTACAACGTATTTTTTACTTTAAATGACTCAGAAAAATAATAATTACTTAAATACACAATTGTATTAGCGTCAGTAGTAGTATATGTTATATATAAGGGCCGATTAGATCAGTGAAAAATTATTTAAACTTTGGTGAGACATATTTTAACACACTAATCAAAACGGCTTTACTCACGCGTGGTTCGGTGTATGTACCGACTAGTTTCGAGCCCTTCGGGGGCTCTTCCTCAGGGTGAGTGGGGCTGGCATAAGTTCGCGGTCGCAGCGCCCCGTTTTGATTAGTGTGTAAGATCAGTGAAATACCACGAGCTTATGTAATATTGGCGTTAAGTATTTATTAACCGGTGACCCCTTCCCAACAATTCCCCCTCCCTTTTTCTATCTAGTCCACCTATACTCCATAGTCATGGAAATGATTGCTACATTTATTTCATTTTCATTTGATGAAATTACTATTATTTTTCACAGTGATTTCACATGTGAAATTTCACAGCCAATGATTTTTTTTTCATAATGCTCTAAATATCACACTTGCTACTTTTTGCTACTGTAAATGAAGAATGAATTATGATTAATGGCGCTGCTATTTGAATTAGACCCTTAGCTTTTTGGCGGGATCATGCAAAGTGACGTAGCTTTTTGAAGAGTTTCTTTAAAACGAAATTAAAACAAAAGCATAACATCGCACACATTCTGCAGGTTCGACACACACGTATCGCACCTACAAAATGTCACGCGACAATGAAATTTCATTTCACATTAAAAATAATTTCGTCCCACAAATGATTTTACGATCTGCTACAAAACCGTCGCAAAAAAGATTATACCTTAACGCACTAAGATTAAAGTTTATTTTTAAAATACTCGCCTAAGCTAATCAAGGTCAGAAAACTACGAAACGGTTAATTATATTTTTCTCTTTCTAACGCGCCTGCATTTAGGCATTTCTATATCCGTCCTTACTCGTTCGCTCTTTCGGACATCGTGAGTCGTCGATGTTGCGATTGCGTATGTGAATGAAAAGTAGCAGAGTATGATTTTTAACAGACTGCGTCTAGGCGAGTAGCAGGTGTGACATATGAAAAATCATTTCATATGATTTTTCACATGCTACGTGTGATTAATGCCATGCCTAATACTCCAAGAACGCTGCCGAAGCATTCGGAAATATTTTGTCTTGATAGATAATAAAGGGTTAGCCGCTCACTCGTTCGTCTTGTTCTACTATTAAAGGTATACAAATCGAGATAATTTGTAGCGTAGTCGCGTCATGTCGAAAGTCAACCTCAAATAATGTCAAAGAATACTTGTGAATTCTAAATATTATAAATATATCATGCTATTTTTCGTTATCAGAATTAACTGAGCTGAGTTTAACAAGAAACTGCCCGAGACTTCTTAACATCAATATTGAACAATCGGAAATGAATTTCCTTGATTTGTCGTGTTTGAACGATCGCCTCGTCACATTGAAAATAGATATTAAAAGCTGTTATTGTAGAATAACCATTTATTTATTTATTAAATGATTTATTTAATTACAATCTTTCATAACTAAAATATGAAGAGTCTACCTTACAATATATTTACCGACAAACTGATAGGAGATATAATATACGGAAGTGAAAAGTGCGGCTGCAAAGATGCGTTGCCTAATTTTAATGGACAGAGGAAGGCATACACAGGAAAAAAGATATTTCCTTTTCCCCCTCCCCGTCCAATCCTCTTCGCGTTCCCATCCTATCCTTATGAAGAAAGGGTGCGAAGGGGAAGAGGACTGAAATTAGGCCTCCGGCACCTCACTCATCAGAAGAAACGCAGAGTAATTCTACTTCACGCCTGTTTTCTGTGAGGTCGTGGTATTTCACCGGTCGAACCCATTCATGCAACAGATGTTGCGGGCTCTACCACTGTTAAAGTATTTTTTATAGAAGGTGGCAAACAAGCAAATGTTCCACCCAAAGGCATCTGTAGCAAGTTAATGAGTTGCAGATGCGTTGCCGACCAGACAGAGGATAAACTAAAAAAGATATTTCCTTTCCCAATCCGTCCTCTCCCCCGTCAAATCTTCTTGGGAAAAGGACAAGGATTAATCACTTCTTAGACGAAACACAGATTACTTCTACTTCACGCCTGTTTTCTGTGAGGTCGTGGTATTTCACCGGTCGAGCCGGCTCATTCGTGCTACAGATGTTGTTGTTGAGGACTCTACCACTGAAGGTATTAAAATTTGTTACTAAGTGTAATACCTATTACCGATGAGCAAAGAAAGGTATGCCAGGATCATGATTCTAATTCAACAGGAGTGAGAGTTTTGTCACAGGATACAATAAAACATAATTCAAAGCGGCGTTGCGTTTTTCGACGTTACCAGGGTCCCATAAGCCACGATGTTAAGATAAATACAGTGCGTATAAAAGTTCTTTGCTTTTTTTCGTATATTAATTATTCATTACATGAACCTGCTTCCATATTCTACGTCGGCTGTTTGTGTTGAGAAACTTTGTAAAAGTTAAATTAACTTTTTTCCTAAAGCTAATCAAGTAAGTGTGTTTCTGATTATCTTTGTGAATTAACTCGGTGATGTGTATTGTCAAAGAATATCAATATACATATATACGAGTATAGAAGAAGAAACTCACTGACTGATATACAAAGAAACTGGGTCTAAAGACTTGAGCACTAAGATTTATGGTATTACGAATAAACTAAGCGAGCGTTTTTCTAAATTCATCCCCTAAGTCTAAAGTAAGGGATGAAAGTTTGTATTGAGATATATTTGTAATCCAATGTAAGTCGATCTTTGATTTTTATGGTCAATCATATTAATTGGGGTTCAGCTTGAGCTGGGTGATTATCGGCAAAATTAAATTGCATGGTGGGTGAAACCGCGAGGCACAGGTTGTATTTGATATTCAGTATTAAGAAGTCTATTTGAACCTAGCTGCTGACAGAAGTGAAAACTCGGTCTAAAAGGTGGAAAAAAAGGCGTGACGATATCAAAACTTATTTTCTTATTTACACTTAATAACATATTTATGAAACAAGTTGCTATACACTTGATGTTAAGTGAAAAACACTGCCCACGAACATCCGCAAGAATCAGTTGAATTGTAGATGCGCGGCACATTTATTGCGCGCATGACCCAGAAGGATATTCGTAATTTGTATTCTTCCCTGAAGTATCATAGCTCAAGAAAGGATGATGATTGATTATAAACATACAGTTAGTCGGGTTTATCTGTTTTTTTAAATTAACTATTACTTGTATAAAAGTTATTTTGGTACTCACATTTGCGGTTTACCGGTGGAAAACAATCTCAATAACTACTGTGGAGTTATAAACAAAACACTGGGGTATATAGTATTGGGAATGACTTTGTTTAAATGACTGAGTGATGTCAACCTCCGCGAATCTTCACACCGCCATATAGAAAGTGCAAAACGCCATCTATCGACCTACTAACAAACTAACATTATATGATAGCACTGGACAACCGGAAATGCATGAATACAACACCAAAACTTGAAGTAGCCTTGCAGACTTCAGACAAAAGAATCTATTAAAACACTCCTGAAAAGAAGTTGGTTCCATAATCCGATAACGAGCCGAGGTCCAAGCCTCTCGGGCACCCTCGAATAAACTTGAACTCTAAACGCATAATAAGTAACAGGCTAATCCGAGGTTACTTCTCGGGGGCCCTTGACCCCAGTCGCCCCATGGAGCGTCCGCCGAAGCCACCTAAGAGCTCATCGGCCTCCCAATCCGGTTATAAGAATAAAGTAACGGTTCGAGCCGAGGCTCCCTCTTCCGAGAGAGCCCTCGAGCCAAGTTACTCTTAAAGAGGTTTAGGCTAGGCGTCTTCTGCGCCCTGGCGCTTCAACCCCGTTGTATTTGTAGATGTCTCTTCTAGGCAAACAGTGTTAAGTCAGTCAAGAAAACGAGGTGATTCATTATAATTCCTGTCTACTATAGTGACATCACATCTTGAGTGATTGATATCAGTAATGTTGTTGATGACAATAGTATTCATTGTGTAAGAATAGGCTACAAACAGTGAGAGGTATATATGTGAGGGAATGGAGAAGAGGAGAGGATGGGCAGAAAGGTGTTATGTTTCACCTTACTCACCAAGCAGAATACGTAAGTTAACGTAAAGTTGACGTCAGTTTTCTAACAAATTATGGTATTTCTTCGGTTGAGTCGATACTTTTAGGCAACATTTAACGCTCTGGTTTTAATTCCGATGTGGTGGTAGGTGCAGGTCATATCCAGGTTAATATTTTTTCGTTATATTATTTATTCGTAGACCTAACCCTAAGTCTCCTTAACGATAACCTGAAACTGTTTCGAAGTTGACAAAAATATAGATGTGATTTTATTGTCCCATTTATGAAATTCGATATAATGGGATTTGGGGTTTCTGTTTCTTAATTTTCTTAATTAACGGTATATTAGTAGGTAGAAAGTTGGTATTTAAAAATATATACTTTAGACCTTTAGGGGATGAATTAAGAAATCTCCTTTTTTAGTGCTTGCCTACGTAAGCTGAACAGAAATCTCTGTCCAAAGTTCCAAATGTCCAAACCCAGTAGTTTGTACTGTGCGTGAATATATCAGTCAGTTAGTTTCTTTTTGTATATATATTTAAAAAAACGTAAATTTTGTTATATTTTCCAACTTATATTTAAAAGTTTAGACGGACATGCAAATGTACGGAAACCGCAATATTCAAAATGTAAATCAGCCCCCGAGAACATTATAACTTTTAATGGAAAGCTGTCATTGTGAACTGCAAAGTACCTTCATAGAGACTAAATTGCGACTTGCACTTTCCTATACATTTAAAATCCATTATTTGAAGAAAGACAACGATGGATACAAAATAGTGTCCTCCGTGAAACAATTTTTTTAATTATTCTTGATCAACATCGATTTTTAAATGCCACATCCAGGCTAAGTAGCACTATTGTAGATAGGACGTTTTACTTAAAGGAAACTTCATTTTAAAAAGAATTAGAACTGCATTCGAAGATGTGAAGTGGTGAAGCCTCTCAAGTATTCAGCTTAAAAATTTGGCCAAAGTCGAAGAAGGCGAGTGACGGCTTGTGTTAACAGTTAAACTTTTTTTTAAATTAGAAATTGAAACGGTCAAATCAATGCTTGGTCGTTGCTTTTTATATCAAAAGGGGGGCAAACGAGCAGCGGGTCGCCTATTATTAAAGTGATCACTGACCCCCATGAATATTCAAAGCACCAGAGGAACTGCAAACGCGTTGCCAGCCTTTAAGGAAGGAATACGTCCTTTCTGAAGGACCTTAAGTCGTAATGGTTTGGAAATACAGGGGACAGATCATTCCACAACGCGGTTGAGCGAAGCAGGAAATTTCGCGAAAACCGCACTGTAGTGGTACGCCAACCATCAAAATGGTGACGATGGTGTTAAGAGTTCTATCGTGTTGAAGTTTTTTTCTATAGTTACTGAAAACAACTCTTGTGACTTGAGGTCAAACGTCAGTCTTTGCTTGGGCAGGTTAACAAGCCAAGATTTTTTATTCAGCATTCAAATTGAGATATATGTTTGAAAATGGTTGTGAACTCTGAGTGAAATCGATATATTACAGAATAATATAAAAAATAATAATTCGTAGAAATGAAAACCATTCTGTCCGACTCCACATCTCTATACTGAATATAACTGTTAACCTAAAAAACTTTCCTATACATTTTCGTATAAAACGGGAAGGTAGGGAGGTAAGCGCACTTACGAACTGGGTCGAGCGATGTCAAACATTACCTACAAATATCAAGTGGTCCTTATTTGGTGCCATAGACGGAAATGTGACTTAATAAATTGTACTGCCATTATAGTTATAAGTTACAACCGACCAATAAAATAAATTCATTTAAACAAATAACTAAACAAATTTATGTAGCAAAAGTGAGTGGCAGTGTTGATAGGGGACGCCCTAGGAGAACTTATATCGATCAGATTAGTGGCTTACTAAAAATGCCGATATAAGGAGCACCCATCACCGACGAGTGCATGCGTGTGAATGTAGAAGAAGCGAAAGAGGTGTGCCAAGAGTAAATCCCGTCTAGTATTTTAGTTAGCGCCGCCTTTTTTTTGCGTTATAAAATCAACCAGGCGCGGTCAGACACTAAGTTGCTACACACTTATAATTCTAAACGCATCGCTTTTATTGTTTAGCAGTTGCCCGCGGCTTCGCACACATTCCTTTCTTTTACAAGTTGGAATTTTCGTAATATGATTTCATGTATTACAGGTATTACAGGGTATTACATTACATTACTTGGTATTACAGGTAAAATGTCAAAAAGTTGTTATCGATCGCCATGGTTACGATGATGGACTTTATATTTTATATCCCGCGTGATTTATTTTTCGGGATAACAGGTAATCCTACCCTACGCAATTTTATATCCTCTTGAAAATATGAGTACAGAATTTTGATGATGCGTTGAGTATTTTACTACTTAAAGCGTAACAAACAAACTCGGATTTTCATTTACAATATTAGCTATGATTCAAGGGAGTATTTTTTGCATATTTAATAAACTACTACTTGACTATGATCCCATATGTTATGGCGATGTGGTCGAAGGTACCCATGTCATAGTTGGATACACTAATGCATGCAACTTGTTCTTCAATTCTTCACATAAATACCAAAAACATGACATAACATGGATGGATATTAACGTATCTCTTATGTTTTGCGTTCATGTCTATTAAATGAAAAACGATTATTAACAACAAATAAAATACTAGCACTAGTTCGCCGTGCGCACCCTACG
>JWHW01007234.1:0-10546 GCA_000931545.1 Papilio glaucus
GTGGGCGTCGCGGTGTCACGTGCTAGTCATTCTCCCGTGGCGCCCACACCATGGCTATGAGGGAACGTTTGGTTTTTAGTGGGTACGCCCCTCGTGGGGTAAGCCGCACAGACCCCCCTGTTGCCCTGAACAGTGGACATGTATAAGGTGCATTTTCCAAACGTAATTCTTGTAATTCTAAAACTACTTCGTTATATACCAAGTATTTTTATGTAGCGTAAGGGGGCAAGCGAGCAGCGGGCTGCCATCTAAGTGATCACCGACGCCTATGAACACCCGAAACACGAGAGGAACTATAGACGGCCCTTAAGGAAGGTGTACGCTCGCTTCTTGAAGAACCCTAAATCGTATTGTTTTAGAAATACCGCTGGCGGCAGACCATTGCAACACGCGGCTGTGCGAGGCAGGAAATTAAGCGAAAACCGCACCGAGAAACACGCATCAAGATGGCGAGGATGGTAGTAGGTTTTTGTTAGGTTAAAGAAAATGTGTATTGTTTGAAATACCTTTTTAAAACCTAAACTTTAAAATTATTTATATTTTTAACGCTAAAAATGAAATAAAAGCAAGTTATGATGAAATAAATGTCGCACTTTGCGGTACACGCCGGTTGGTTTTATGAGTAAGAAAAGCAAAGAAAAACTCTTCGTTGCCAGACTTAATAACGGTACGCTGCAGGTAAAATGTAATAACCGGTGTATAAGAAAATCTTAAGAGGGGAGGCAGAGAGTCGTGAGTTACGGCCTCATTTGTCGTTGTCATGTGACCTAACCTATCTTATTGCACCGCCGGCCGGGACCTTGCTTCGATAATGTTCCCGACACACACGTACACCGGATATTCTAACATTAAATCTGATAACTACTACTGAAGGATTAAATAGATATTTTTTATGTTTGAATGTGACAAACGGGGAAAACGGCTCATATGATGTGAAGTTACGTTTGCTACCGATATACGGAAACGTTACAGATGGGTGTGGATAGAGGAGACGAGTAGATAGTCTTTAAGGACCAAGAACATATTTGATCTGAATAATACAGTTATAATAAAATATGCAGAGCTAAAAGACTAATGCTTTTTTTTTCAATCTTTTTTATCTTTCTTACCTGGTTAACAATAATTTTTCATCCTTAGTTAAAATTATTGATTTTTATCCCGATGATCGTGGCATGTATGGCTGAAGACATAAAATGTATTGCTATTTCTCTTTAAAATATGCAAATTTTCAAGTAAATTGGATATCTCGAAAAACTCAATAAATCCAACAGGCTCTGAGATAGTACCAATGTTCCTGGATCACTTATTTAGTAACAAGAGATCCCAGAACTTTGATGCTACTGAATTTATGTCATAGCCCTTTTACCGTGTATTGCAATGAATAATTCGAACAAAGTTTCACAGGCCAACTTGATACGAATGGGCGGTTGAAACCAGACTTAGTGTGGTACAATATGCGACTTTATATAATTTGGTATTATGCTTTCACGTTCTTACAGATAAAATTATTAAAACTTTTGTGGGACAAACTGTTTATAAAACAGCTTAACTCACTTTCTCGATTACCGGTATTTGTACACAGTTTCTTCTACATAAACAACGTGTTTTTATAATAGAAGATGGCAAACGAATATGTAATATAATAATGGACATTTTGAAACGATGACTGAAGAGAGAATAACGAAACAAATTTATATTGCAAAAGTGCCTGGCAGTTTTGGTAGGGGACGCCCTAGGAGAACTTATATCGATCAGATTAGTGGCTTACTAAAAAAGGGCGATATAAGGAGCACCAACAACCGACGAGCATGCATGCGTAGATGTATGAATGTAGAAGAAGAGAGAGAGGTGTGCCAGGATTTCGCCGTATGAAAATCCATGATATCTGCCTACCACACTGGGTTCGGGCGTTAGCGCATATTTATTTATTTATTTATAATAATGGACAGAAGAGGGGACAAAAAGAAAAAAATATAGTTCCTTTTCCTAATTATCCCCTCCCCGGTCAAATCCTCCTCCCCTTCCATCCTTTCCTCATCAGAAATGGATGGGGAGGGGAATAAAAAAAGAATTAGACCTCTGGCACCTCACTCATCAGATGAAGCATACTTCAACTTCACAGCTGTCTTCTGTGAGGTCGTGCTATTTTACCGTTTGAGCTGGTTAGTGCGTGCAACAGATGATATAGTTGTTGCGTGGTACCTACAGTTAAAGGTTATTAAGTTTGATTTTTTTTTCATTTCGTGCTTAGCAAGCCATTTAAATGATAGCTTGCTAAGCACGAAATGAAATAAATATATAGCTTAGGACCATGGTTGTTTACACTGTACGAGTACGTCACTGTGATGTCATCCGACTACTCATTATATTATTTTTAATTACAAAATTACTATTTCGCCTGGGAATCGATTTAAGAATCCGTAACAGGCTTAGACTCCAACACTAGAATCCAACAATCCAGCAAATATAAGCAACTCGCCCCGACTTTGCACGGGTAGTTTCTCCACAAACTCTCTAGAAAAATCCCTTTTTTAGTGTAGACCGTAGAATAACAGAAATCTCTGTGCAAAATGTCGAGTGTCTAAGCCCAGTACTTTAGCCCGTGCTTTGATATAACAGTCAGTCAGTCAGTGTTCTTTTTTATTATATAGATGAATAATTGCATAAATATTTTTTGCACCGCCATATCTTGTGTCTTGCACCACAATAAATTTGCAGCATTTTACGGGATTGCTGTAATCCGAGCTATTCGGTTATTCGTGTGCACACATTCGTGGTTCGTTAACTTTATTTCACGACTGTATAGTACTTAGGCCGTAATTTTACTACGAAAAAAACATAGTCCATAGGTAAATAAATGCACAAATAGAACAGCAATAATAATAAAATGTTTTGTAATAAACATTACACGGATATTTTAGGATGCCAATATAGATTTTAGCGATCGTACTTAAAATACATCTTTGTACACTAAACCTAATTTTTTATCTAAGTATATATATAAAAATCAATCCATATTTCCCTTGATCACAGTATCAAGCGTGAACGGGTTGGACCAAAATTCGCTAATTCTTTTTTGTGCTTCTTATTATCTGGAGAAGGTTCTTATGATAGAAAAAAATTAAGACAGTTGCGCGTGAATGTAGAAAATTTAAGAAGACCTAACGACCATATTCACTTTTCTTATGTAGGTAACCTTATCGCTTTTGGCATTACAGGCAGTCGTTTGACAGTTAGTGCGATTACCTTAAGTTGGGGATGAAAGTTTGGAGGAACCCGAGTGAAGCGGGGCGGGTCGCTAGTCATAGATAAATTCGCGTTTGACTACGAACCCACCTAATGCAAAGTGGCGATATGGTCGAAAAATGTTACGCACTAATTTAGTAATACTCTATTCACTCACACAAAAGGACTATATATCTACTGTAAGATACATATAGTAGATATATAGTCCTTTTATTACGTATCAGAAATTATGTAAACTACGAGTAATAATACTTAAAACACTAAATCAGTATGTCGAAATTCTTTTATAAATGCAATCACAATTTCTAGAAGTTGACGTAGACGTAGAAGACCTATTCAGCTTCAGCTTCTCTAATTGAAAGCGCAGTCAAATCCAAAAGGGCGATGTCCAACCGTAGAATCTAGGTTCCCGTTAAAATAAGTAATTAAAAAATCTTAATTGTGGTTAAATGGGTGTGAAGGTATTTTGAGAGCAAGCAATAAAAGTTTTTAATTGACTACAAGAAATCTTCTAACGTCTTCGTAGCCGAGGATCTAGTTTGTCAACTTTTAATAGACTTGGAAAATAAAAACTAAATGTTTTATATTAAAGTAATTTCTAAAACATTAATTTCTATTTAAGACTAGCCGTGCCCCGCGGTTTTACTCGCACTACAATTTTACTTAAACGAAATGATATTACCTACTTAATACTACCCTAACCTCATCATTATCTCCCTGCCTTTTTCCCGCGTGTGTGGGGTCGACACAGTATGGCCGTAGCATAGTTTAACAATCACATAAATGATTGTTTAAGCTGTGACCGTAGTCCATACTGTATAGGGTCTGGTTTTTACGGCCGGCCGCCTACCTAACGTCAACCCTCCTCGGGAATTATAAGCTACTAACCTAACCTAACAAAACGTATTACATAAGAATACATACATAATTTCGAAATCGTCTATATACGTGTAAATACGGCTGGCTTACCAAATAAAGCTGTTAACTGTTACCATTACCAGGGAGAGCCGTGCATCTTCGAAATACGTACGCATGTCATGAATATCTCAAAGCACAGTGTGTGCTGATACCTGCAAAATCTCCGAAACTGTCCTGTTTTGAACTATATATAAACTTTTAATCATCATCATTTAAAGATTATAATATATAGTTAACTAAAAGTCCAACCTATTCAACAGCTATTTCATAGCATTTTTATCGAACAAATGTTCGACGTAGTTCTTTAAATTGATATAACTTTTTTTAATTATTAACCGATCGTGATAAAACAAACACTTAATGTTAAGTGTTAAATTTTATTTAATACTTTAGTGAAAACCGCACCCAATAATAGTTTTTCTTTTTTTCTTTTCCTCCATGTACAGATAGCGATCAGTTACATTTTTATTACATGTATAGATTTTAAAAGGAAATATAAACTCATCCAAAAATTATACGTTATAACTTTTCAAATGTTTTTTTTTTTCATTTCCACTATTACTTAATCAATGAATGATTCAACACTCGTCATCACACAACACGAAAGAGCTCTAAATTCCATCCTCACCACCTTGATGATTGGTTTGCCACTGCCACGGGGTTTTCGTAACTTTCTGCCTCATACAACCGCCTTGTGGATCTGTTTCCAGCGATATTTACAAACCAATACGACTTAGGATCCTTCAAGAAAAGTGCGCACTTCTTCAAAAACTGGCTGTCTTAGATACAGTTCCTCTGATATTGCGGATGTTCATGGGCGGTGATCATTTTACGCAACCAGTAGCTCCTTTGCCCCATCTCCTAAAAAAATTTACTGTCGCTTTTCTTGGAATTTATGGTGACTATCGACCTAAATTTCACTTAGAGCGGCTAATAACTATGTATGTTAAAGGCATTTTGTAGATGAATAATAACCAAACAATAGCTCATAGCCTGTCATTATAATATATTTCACCAATATAAAACTTTTAATTTAAACAATAAAATCATGTGAAAAAGTATATCGGAAGGTGTGGAGTTAGAATCTATTGTTGTAGGTCCGCTTCGCGTTTGTACGAAGTGTTTGAAACGCCGTATAAATTGCGCATAGTTAAGGATTAGGACAAACTGCCAGATTAAAGTTTCGGTCCGATTTTGAAGTGAATTTTTATGAACAGATACGAGTTGAATTTAGCAATAACGAGGCACTAGTTTTTCTAATAAAAAAAGTTGTAGCGTCAAATGTATTAGCAACACATTTTTACTATTGAATTTCCCCAGAACCTTGCGGTACAGCGTAACGTTTTTATCCTCGCGTTATTAACCGCAAAAATAAACGGCCTGTGACACCAAAACACTATTAAAGTTTTGCGATACATTACTTCGTGATGTGCGAAATATTTTCATGCGTCCATGAAATATGATTTAGTTATGTGCCATTTATCAAAGGTAACTGTCACACACAACCCACTCCACGAAACGGCGGACTGAGTTACAAATTTCATTTCTGCGACGCGGAAAATAATAGCGACAAGTGTTGAAATTGTCAACGCCATATTACTATCTTAGAAATAAATACAATGTTATCGTCTATCTTCAAGAAGCGCCAATAGCCTAATGATTAAGGGTACGGACTGCGAAACATGCACAACATGGTCGTGGGTTCGAATCCACCATTCGACTATTGTCGTGTACTATTTCCAACCAAGCATGAGTTTGGTTGGCAATGTTAAAATATTAGTAAATTGTTTCGACAATCCACTAATAATTCATATAGAAGCGACATGAAGAGGGTTGTCAGGCAGGCGGCCTGGCCGCAAAAAAACTATAGCCAAAACCTCCTACTACAGTATGGGTTATCGTAATGTGCCGATCCCACATAAAAAAATTGAAAAAGGGCAGGGAGAAGAAGAAGATAATCGTCTATCGTCATATATGCTGAAACATGGAAATTTGTTACATTGCAACATTTCAAAATAAACCAAAAGCCATTTAATACACTGTATGAAGGAGATAGTGGATACTGGGCAAGTATAAAGATGACATAAGCTAGCTTCATCCCTTTTGTTCCCTTATATAATCCCCAGTTACTTCTAACAAATAAATAAATATGCACTCGCGCCCATAATCCAGAGGGGTAGGCAGAGATCATGAATTTGGGGCGATCCTGGCACACCCCTCTCGCTTTTTCTAGATTCATACATCGTCGGTTATGGATGCTCCTTATATCGTCCTTTATTTCCAACACAAGTTTATGAAATCGTAATTGACGATTTACCGCCTATTACCATAAAAAAGTATTTTACAGCATGTAAAACTCTAATCATTATATATTTATAATTTATTAATGTTGAGCTTATATACTTAGACAAAATGAAAGCCACGGTACGCCGGAAATCAGGAATTTCAACATCATATCCGCTGTACACCGGCGACTTCCGGCGACGCGAGCCTCTCACTTCCGCCGTCAGCTCGTAATGGATTTTCTAGGTGAGTAGAAACGTGTTGTATTTTTACTTATAGATTCTGTAAGATTTTATTTTACAATTCTCAACTGGAAGTGGCGCAAAAAACCTAATAACATTATTTGGGTATATTTTATTCAAGAACCGCTTTCTAAACAGCTTGCGGAGCGCTCACAGTATGATCTTACCTTCTGACTTAAGCCACCTAAATAACAACGATTATTCTTACAAGAAAAACAAGATATTCGCTGTTTTGAAAATATCTCGGAGACCAATAAATAGGTGTAAATTACATACAAGTAAAATAATCTAATGAAAAAATGTATACCAAATATAATGATTTTCATTATGTGTTTTAGTAACCGTTTGAAATTCAGCTACCGAATTTACATAGATAGAGGTATTATATATGTTGGCCCTTTTGAGTCATGGGCATTGGTGACTATATGTATTTTAACATCTCTTGTTTAGTTCGATCTGAGAAATATACAGTGACTTATCATACTAATAAAAAATGTTAAAGCGATAAAAAATCTTTCAGTGGAACTAATTCATCAAATTACGAAGTCCAATAACTTTTTAGTCTTAATTCGACTTCGACTGGTACAAATTGTGTTAACGCCGTGAGATCACAAGACTGATCCAGATTTCATTTAGATAATTGAATGAGGATCTATTCTCTCAGAGAAAAGGTTCGACGGCAGCTACGCAGTTGGGGCTATTAAGTTAAAATTGGTTTCTTGGATTAAATTTTAATAATTTGCGGTAGAGAGCTACGAATGAATTTACGGTGAGTAGTCGTCTTGATTGTATTGTCGTTAGTGTTGAATAATTGGAATTGTATTACTACAAGTTGAATTTAATAACTTCACACAACATGACAATAAAACAAGTTTTGACAAACAGGTGGCGCCACACGTACTTTAAAAATTAGTATTTACTATTTTACCATTTCCTTTGGGGTATCCTGGAATAAATGATTTCCTTTTAAATTTATTAAGTTTTAAGTCTTATTTGATGTACGGCAAAACACCAAATTAATAGTAGCTTAGGCTCCAGATAGATTGAAGCTTGATACGATTGGCAATGGTCCAAATTATAGTGCCAGTATGCCACACAATGTGGACAGACAAATTACAATATCGCTTCCGTACACGAATAAAATCAAGGAAATAAAACAAAATACTTTTAGTAAATACGGTGTCTATTAAAATCATCTCAACTAATACCAATTCGCGTTCATCGCTTTTATCCCTAAATGTAGTGGCTACACAATCACACACATACACAGTATCGTGGTTTTTGTTTCGGATGTGAGTTCCTAAACAATACATTTATTTCCGACATTTGTTGTCGTATTGATGTTTATGAATGTGACTTTCGACACTAACTTTATTCTTAATCTTAAACTTATTCAAACTCACCTAAATACATCCTGAATTAGGAAAAGATAAGTTAATTATTCTGTCTTCGCTTTCCTTGTTAATTCTCCAAACGCAGTTTTCAATGCCACACATATCGAAACGCTGACTATCGCTTGATCCCTCCCGTGAAGGTGTGATTAATTCCGCACGTTTACCTGATCTGGTCCGACAGTTAACCCCCGTTACGCATTTGCTAACAAGAAGACCCTTTTTTCGGCCGCTCGTATAGATAAACCAAGGCGCGTGATTAATGGCATTTTTATGAGCTCGTTACGCCAATAAAATAAATTATATTATTTAATCAATATTCCTGTTTATGTCCATATAAGTTCTTCGTTTTATTATGATATTGCTTGAAATTAAAAAGTGTTATAAGGATTTTGATTTTGAAACAGTTAGTAATCATCGTACCAAATGAAGCATTTAGAAGTAAAATTAGAAACGCTTTTAATTGTGTTAGAGCAAGCTACAATAACATCTGTTGCACGAATAGGCCGGCTCGACCGGTGAAATACCACGACCTCACAGAAGTACAGGCGTGAAGTAGAAGTTACGTCTGATGAGTGAGGTGACAGAGGCCTAACTCTACTCCTCTTCCTTTTGGGAAGGGAATGGAGAGGAAAGGAAAAAAATATCCTTTTTTCTGTTTATCCACTCTTCTGTATACTAAAGGTAGGCAACGCATTAACTTGTTGCAGATATCTATGGATAGCAGTCGTTGGAAGTAAAGTGAAAAGATTGCTCGTTTGCCACTTTCTCCTATAGATCCAATTGCTTTGAAAGCAAGGTGCCAAGGACCAGACGATATTATACACCTATAGCTGCGAAGTTTAAAGCTTGAATTTGAAAGCTCTCGAGGCGTTAGGCTTGGTAAACGACGGCCGAGTACCCCAGATGCACGTGACTACGCGGCGGTTCATTTAATCTGATCTAGTTTTAGGTTTATGGTATTAATCTCATTTCATATCACATCCACGTCATATTATAAAAAAAAAATTGTCTAAGTAAGTAAGGTTTAATTATTTATTTCATATTTTCATTTTTAGAAAGGTAATAATACCTTACCATGGTTGATTTGAGGGAATTAATTACAAATCTGCGACTGCCATCAGCCGCGTCGCCAAGCTGAGCAGTTTGTTCCGCATTGTTCTCAGCAGTTCGGATCTAATTAACTAGCAGTCAATAGCAGGACGCCTTCAGACGTGGCCCAGCCGAGCGCAGGCAATTACTCGCCAATTAATTTTGCAATAAACAAGCGAGCAGGCTATGGGTATCGTGGTTAGTGATAGACGTATGTAGGACAAACCGCTTGTTGTATAAACTGCTTGTATGTACATCTAGATTTAACTTTTCTATTTAATACATACTTTAATCTATTTTTCTTAATAACGAAAGGATAATAAGTAATTCCAACGTTTGATCGGACTTATTTTGATATGAAGGTAATATTTTTTAATGTATTCTTGTTACTTTTTACTTTTTTCTAAGGGTTTGAAGTATAAAGGTGTTAGAGCTTAATTAAACATTTAACTTTTTAACGAATAAATGACGAAAACAATTTCCATAGCACAGTGAGTGTCCTAAGTGAGCACTGTACTGTACAAATTAGGCATCCCAGTTTTAGTATGTGCAATTCTCATTCACCCTGCCTTCGTCCCGGGAATCAGAGTGAAAAGCAGATTCGAACGAATTTGTTTAGTTTTTTTTTATGGAACAAGGTGGCAAACGAGCAAGCGGACCACCTGGTATTAAGTGCCCTTAGACATCCGCAACAAGCAAAGCCTGTCGCCTGTCTTCTGTGATGTCGTGGTATTTCACCAGTCGAGCTGGCCCATCCGTGCAACAGATGTTGTTGCAGGTGGTATTTCACCAGTCGAGCTGGCCCATCCGTGCAACAGATGTTGTTGCAGGCTCTTCCACTGTTAAAAAACTTTTTTATGTTTATTTATAACCCCAAGGCTTCTTTCATAGAAAATAATTTTATCTTTTATATAAAACGAAATACAATAAGAATCTAAATGAAGAAAGTTGAACTATAAATGCGATTCCGTAACTCGCCACCTCAACTGAAAGAAACGAGTAGAAAGGGGCATAAATTTTTTATAAGTTCCCACTGCGCACTTAAGAGATTGTATACAGCAAAGTGAAGTGCCAAAAGCTTAACACTAAAGTTTTAAGTGTACTGAGAAATGCATACTTACATATACAGTTCGTGACTTATAAAGAATTTTAAGAAGGCTATCTACTCATTGTGTAGAAGCTTTTTAAATTATAAGAACTACATGAGAGTTACACACATCGTTTTATCTGCATCAATCTTCTAGTTTTCGCTTTTGTTGTTGGTATAGGCATCGCACCCAAACGAAGCGATTTGAATCTTAGTATGTATAAGAAGAAGAAGAAAGTCTTGTGTACTGACCATTAAAATTGCTGCCCTAATGGGTTATTAACATA
>JWHW01007234.1:17094-32978 GCA_000931545.1 Papilio glaucus
ACTATACTGAAAGCAAAAGAATAAACACCTCCACGTCAGGAATCCCTTGGCCTGTTATTATAGTGTCGATTACTTTTTTTGTCAGACTGAATATTGCTTTGAAGTTTAAAATCATCACAATCAAAAATCTTTGCACCGTCGCTTCGAATCAATTCATACAAAATAATATTACATAAATTGTTTCTCAATGGGACGATAGTAAATAATGCAAGACGAAACTTTTCCAATCCCTATTTAGACCGAACAACGCTTCCAGCACTTAGGGAATTGCTTATGTCGGACACTTATTGATTTACATCGAGGATAAAGGATTACTATTACCACCTGATACGTGGTGGTTCAGTTAAAAGTAAATCTAAACTTCTGCAATTATTGATATTTTTTTTGTATTTTACTTAGTAAATGGTGGTACTTTTTTTTTCTGGAAGAAGGTCGCAAACGAGCAAGCGGTTCACCTCATGAGTGACCGCTACTCATAGGTATCCGCAAGTGTGTTACCTACCTTTAATGGACAGAGGAGACAGGAGGAGGATAGACAGGAAAAATGATATTTCCTTCTCCTATTCATCCCCTCCCCTGGGCAATCCTCTTCCCTATCCCATTCTATCCTTTGTAGGAAACGATAGGAAGGGGAATAGGCCTGACACCTGGCCTCCAGCACCTCAAAGTATAAAATACTTCTACTTCACGCCTGTTTACTGTGAGGTCATGGTATTTCACCGGTCGAGCTGGCCCATTCGTGCAACAGATGTTGTTGTTACGGACTCTACCACTGTTAAACTCTACTATTACATTGATATGCTTCTCTGGTCATCATTCAATAGTCGTTCCTCGTACATTCGCATATTTTTAATTTTAAAAAATATGCATTCGCGCCCTTAACCCGAAGGGTAGGCAGAAATTATGGATTTCCATTTCTTCACCTCTCTCGCTTCTTCTACATCGATACGCCTACGCATAACAACTTTGGTAACAATTTGTCTTGTTACTAGCTCTTCACTCATCCTTTCAACATATCAATTTCTTCTTATAAGGAAGGAATAATAATATAATGTATTTCCCGGAGTCCAATTATACTATTGTATCCGACTCATAGGCACTTTTCGAGTCTGGACAAGCTACTTGTATTAGAGGAAACAAGTACTCTTCAAACTCTTATACCGGTGTGATAGATGGTAAGAACACTTACTACTTTGCGCTAACCTAATAAAGTTGAAGATTTCCTTGGACAAAAATAATAAATAAAAAGAGTGACAGTGTCTTTTGACTCGTTCTTGTGTAACTGGTGATAACTATCTAAAAAATTGTTCGTCATCATAATATTTATTTTATTTAGTTAAATTCATTCATATATCTATGTATCACCGAGCGATTGTGAACCTCGTCAGTTTATAATCAGACTAGCCAAGTTTAAACTCTCAGCAAATTGTAACCTGAACAAATAATTGACAATCTGGCACATCACATCAAATGCAACGAACCTATTTTTATTGTTAAACATTTTTTTACGTTATGTTTTTGAGATAACTTTCCCACCTAATGAACCTAACCTATCTTGCATTCGAACTTAACCTTTAACGTGACGCAAGTAAAATAACAGTTCTGTTCAGTTAAGTTAACCCCTCTGGGTTACGGGCGTAAGCGCATATTTATTTTATTTATTCAGTTAAGGGCCCGTTTCACAATGTCCAAGTAAAGTCCAGAATAAGCTACTTGCAACATATCTGACGAATAACTGGTTAATAAAGTGCCAAGTATATTATACGTTGGATCATCCGTCAGCTAAGGATGTTATTGGTTGGTTATACTTATTTGACAGATTACTTCGTTCATTGACATTTGCCTTTTGCCATTTCTAAAAAATACTTTTTTGTATCATTATAAGTTTTCAGTCCACTTCCCCTTTCCAGCCTTTATTCATAAGGATAGGACGGGAATGGGAATAGGATTGGACGAGGAGGAGGTAAACAGGAAAAAGGAAATATCTTTTTCCTGTTTATGCCCTGCTCTGTCATTTTGTTTGTCTGTTAGTTTGCCATCATCTTCCATAAAAAAAACTTTTTCAGTAACTCGAAACGTCAGAATACGAAGTTGCCATCTCGAACTTACTAGTAACAAATTAACACTTAAACTTCGTTTGTGAAACGCAAACTTTTTTAAAGTGTTATGTGTCAGTTAATTTATTTGTCAATTAGTTATTAGGCATTTTAATCAGACTTTGTGAAGCAGGTCCTAACCGTAGGGAAATAACACGTCAAATTGTGAATAATTCGTTCGCTTCAAAATTTGTTGACTGATTATAATTTATGGCTAGTCCGACTCCTGACTGACTGACGAAGTCCACAATCTTCGGTGACATATGGTCGGTTACGTATACTCTTAAAATCGCCTTTCCTTAGTATGTCAGCAGTCTAGTGAATTCAACTTCATCTAGAAATTCCCCTAACGTAATGATTTATTTAATTACATTCTTTACAATGATATTGTTTAGTGGCAGGTGGTTCTTTCATTACACCTTTGTAGTGAAATATAACGGCCGGTGGACAAGTTACACCGGCGTCTACGAAGAGCACATCTGCACACTAAAACTATAATGAAGACTAAAGTTAAACCGCTTTAGACAGGCCGTGGAACAATAGAGCCTCCGGTATATCAAGTAAGTTGGATACTTAGTGCAACTAACTTTGAGTCCTTAGTATTAGAACTTGCATAGTGGACTTACATAGTACAAATATTGAGGTCTTGTTAATTGTATCTTAGTTTTTTTAATTAATACATGCATATACATCAAACATAAACTTATATAGGCATAAGCACTCATGCCCTTCACCGAGGGAGTATAGACAGAGAATACGGATTTTCATTTGTCTCCGTCCTACCAAGGTTGCCTCTGACGACCTCTGCCCACACTGGTATTAACTTTCCTAATATAAATTTCTACTGTCAATCTTCTCATCATTCATTATCTTACCATGCCTGAACCACCGTAGCACACAGCGTTTCTCAATTTTTACGTCATCTTTTAAGCATTATATGTAGATATACATAAAAACCAAAATTCTTTAAAAGAAAGGAAATGTACATATTTACTTGCTCTGACAGATAAAGCAAAGAATAAAAGTGTTTAGAGGCTCTCCTTTCATTCTTAGATAAACCGTTAACGAAAAAACATGTATTAGAGATTTAATTAAAATAAAACCAAAAAAACAGAGGATAATAATTAAAAATTATTGTATTGTTTTTAAATTATATTTCGGTCGATATTTTATTTCAAGATCGGTTTAAAAAAAAGCGATCGCCAATTACATTAACATATATTTCAAAGAGACAATATAGATATTTTAAAATCTATGTACCATTATTGCTTTTCGTATACTAAAATATACAACATAAATATTTATTAGCCTGCCCGTGCTAAGTATTCATGGCAATTAAAATTCGTTTGGCGACAGATGGCGTCTTATAAGTTAACCAATAACGTAACTTAATTAAAGTTGCAAATAAGTTAGGACTATCGTCTACATCGGTTTATGGAATGTTATTCATAAAAGGTGTCATAGAATAAGATTATTATCACATAGTTTAATTGTGAGCTTTTAATGTACATAATGTAACCTACATTAAAGCATTATGGTCGAAATTTTAAACAATACGTATTTTCTTACGTTACATATTTTTTTCTTATTTTAATTAAATTGCCCTTATTCTAAAGCAGACTTATGCATCGGTATTTATATAACTAGGTATGTACTCGCACATACATAGTGGTCACAGTTACGTCTATTTTACAGGTGTCTAAATCTGAGTCGACCCTCATCAAAAGTCCTGTACCCTTTCCTATAATTTTGTTACTTTGTGGTCACTCGGTTTACATTACAATATTTAAATGAAATTCGTTACGAATACTTTATCATGTATACTATACAGATAATATAACCAGAGTAACAATAAAACTATATACCATGTTTAGTAAATAAATAAATATGAGCTCAAGCTACAGTACAGAGTGGCCTAACATTGGTTGGCATGTCGAATGAACCGCGGAGTTCATTGCAGTAACTTTCGAGATGCTATTGTGCTATCTGTTTCGAGGTGTGATGGAAAGCGAAGGCATTGCATTTGTTATCAGACTCCCTCGTTTACTCTGACTGACTAAATCACGTAAAAGCTGTCACGGGCAGCCAGTAAGTCGTTAGTACTGACTTTTACATACAACACCGCCACGGACAACCACCGATCTCGTGTTTTTCGGCACAGCCATAGTAATTAAAACGCGTTGATGCTAATTAAATAGCTGAATTTCAATTGCCCTAGAATACTTTTATATATTAAAATACTAATGAATTTTTTAACTTTATTTTTGTTATTTGTATTTTTTTCTTAATTTATTTTTTTTCTGTGGCTGTACTGTCTATCTACCGGCGTCGAGATACCTACCTCTACTCATGTGTTACATTCAATAATATTATTATTTTATTCAGCCAAGTTAAAATACAAAAAATAGTTTTAAATTTGAACAAAACTATTAAAATATTTTTTAAGAACAATTATATCTCTAAATATTTTCCAAGTCCTAGTTTCATAGCAATATGGAAATTTTGCAAAAAAGGGTTTTTACGTTAAAATTCGTAAATTCCAAAATATTTTCGATAAACATCTTTTTCTCACATTAGCTATCCAATTTCACCTTATTTCATGATTTCCCCAAAATTACAATATTTCCGATGAAAGTATGAAAATTGAAATGGTGGCGGCCATTTCAATTTTCATACTTTACTTACATGACTTTTGTTGATTTACAAAAATTCTAACATACTGTGAACAATGTATCATAATAATTAGACGTATTCATTTACGAGAAGCTCGAAAACTATCAATTAAACATGAATGTTAACCGACAAACGAGAAACTCAGAGATCATGTAACAGTGGCCGCGCCAGCCGCGCCGGATATACAATGAATAATAAGCTGAAAGTTCCGTGCTCGGATTTACAGTGCGAGTTAGCTTGTAAATCAGCCGTCATACAAATGAATTCAATTCATTTTTGATAATTTCACTGACTGTTGTTACAGAAAATAATAGCAATCACTATACACTCATAGGCTGCCAAATTAAAAAAAAAACTGAAAGAAATTGTAAAAAATATTGAAATATATTAAGTACTAAATGGAAAAAATGTATGAAAACTACATTACCAATCACTATACTATAACTGCATTCATTGCCTGCCAAATCTATAGACATTGATTTCTATGTCGTCGACGTCGTTTCTGCCGATATTCATCCTCTCCTGCACATAGGGTTTTGATTGCCACAAAGAGCGGTCTTTTCATGAGTTCTCATTCAATGGGCTCCCGCAACTAAGATTTTGATCCTTATGTACCTATACCTAAAAGATTTTTTTGTCGTAAATCAGCACAAACAAGTCAATTCATTAAAATGTGTTCCAACAAACATAGACTTTTTTATTTACTGTATATGTCTATTCTCAATGTAATGAAATCAACGCAATAATAAATAATTTGAAAATTCGCACACTTATTATTCAAATAATGCACTGTTAATAAACAGTATCAGATACACATTTGGAAAGGTTTGTAACACGCATAAATATAATTCTTTCTAACTTTAAACATCTGGAGCTTTACGAGTTTTTTTAAGTATTTTTAATTATGTTAAGCTATTCAGTAGTTTATTATTTTCTAGAAGTACACATCATTGTCAACTCTCGAATATTTCTGCAAAAAAACTTCCTACGTGGTATAAATCTACTAATAAATCAGTAAACAGTATACCATACTTATAAAAAGAAAGTTATTACTTTGCTTATTATAGTAATGAAGATAGAACTACGATTTTACATAGAAACTAAATCAACTCTTTAGTACAGTACAATTTGAGTGCTCGCTGTAGCCGAATTCGTAATTAATTCTGAATTACCAAACTTGCTTATACAGGTTGCGGAACTCATGGGAGTTGTGAAGTGCTATTCATTATTTTACTATCAGTTCTGAAATACACTTGTTGTCTATGAAACTATTAACTTTTCAATTGAGTGTTGGCTTACAGTGAAACTATTTAAAACTTACTCTTTGTTATAAATTGATATTGCTAGGCAAATCTGTACATATAATAAAAAATTAACTGATCGCTGTCTGTACATGGAAGACATTTGTGAAAAACTATTATTGGGGGCCTTCATAAATAAAATAAAACCCAAAACTATAATTATTGGAATTTTTGTCAGTTGTCTGAATGTCTGTGCGTTTGGTTCCGCCTGGTATACGGTGCAGAAGTGTCCCAGCTTTAATTTCCGGCAAGAGATCTCCGCGGCGCCATGCCGTACGGAATAAACAATGATATGTGATTGTTAAACTGTGCTACAGCCATACTGTGTCGACCCCACATACGCGGGAAAAGGGCAGGAAAATGATGATGAGGTTACGGTAGTATTAAGTAGGTAATATCATTTCATTTCGGTAAAATTGCAGGGCGGTTGAAACCGCGGAGCACAAGTGTTTCATAGTGTGGCGACGTCATGGAAATAATATTCATTAATATTATATATGCGGCATATAAATCAGATCACGACTACCATTTTACCTGGATGATTTTATATTTGACGAATGTAAAGTGTTCGTCATTTTTTCTTTAGTTTAAATGTAATAAAAAATTGTTACTTACTGCACAGGTATTAAATTTGTATCTTATACTAACAAATCTTTAATTTGAAAAGAAAGAATCTGGGATTCAAAATGTGATCTACAGATTTGGGGACATCCTATTAAATAAATGTTTGATAGTAACTAAGGGTTTTATTTAATTTACATACAATATATATCATCTTTATCAATCGATAACGGTTTTATCAGTCAAGAAGATTTAGGGTTCCTGGCGTAAACTAATAACTCAGTCAAATTTTTAAATATTTCTACGCCCTTGTTCTTTTCAATTTCAAGCCCTTGTATATACACACCTGATAATAATCACTACATATCATAAAACAAAGTCTCATCGCCTCGTCTGCTTGTCTGAATGCGATAAAGTCAAGAAGTACTAAGAACGGATTTTCATAATTTCATTTATCTAATAGACGGATTGATTGATCAAAAATGTATAAGTAGGGTAGATAAAAAATTATTAAGATTTATGTAAATTGGTTAATATTATAACCATAATAGTAATAATTTCTGATTTGCCAAAATCAACGAACTAACCTTCTGTCTGTTAAGTCGCCAAGAAATAATTGCAAGGACATGAATGTCTTATTTATCGATACTTACAAGGAGAATGGGAATACAGACATCACATTAATATTAACAATGTTGTACTGAACACTGATTCTAAAAAGTTTATACTTTTATCATGTATTACTGTTATCATTTTTCAAATGATATCACCCACAGTTATTATTTAGTTCGGAGTGAAGTGACTGTGTTGTGATCTTTGCCTGTTTTTATTAATAATAAAAATGTCGTCTCCATTGTATGAAGTGGAATATGCCAAAACTGGAAAGTCGGAATGTAGAATTTGTAAACAAAAAATTGATAAAGGGTTAGTGCGCTTTGCAATTATCTTGCAATCTGCATTTTGTGATAAGAAGCAATCGCATTGGCACCATGAGGAATGTTTTTTCAAGAAAATATTTCTTCGCAACGTTACTGAAATAGGGAAGTTTAATTTACTATTACACAAAGATCAAGAGAGAATAAAAACAACAATTCACAATATACCTCCTGCAGCGTTGCCTCCTTCTGACGGAAATAAAGTCTCTAAAAGAACTTTGGATTCGAGCAATACTGATATGCTATCAACATTTTCAATAGAATATGCAAAAAGTAGTAATGCAACATGTAGGTATTGTGATATTAAAATTATTAAAAATGAAATTAGAATCTCTAAATCTAAATACGACCCCAGGTATGGAGATTGTCTTATGTGGTACCACGTGGAGTGTTTTACTGAGAAAAGGGAAGACCTCATGTTTTTCGCTAGAGGTGAAGACATACCAGGTTTTGAAAATCTTAGATCAGAAGATCAAACGACAATCATCCAGAAAATTAAAAACATAGATGAAGATTCCATAGTAAAAAAATTAAAAGAATGTTCAAACAATGAAGATGATTCCGAGAATAATACAGAATTACAAAATAAAATGTCAGTACAGAGTAAATTATTTGATGCCTACAGAAACGATTTGAGCGAATTAACAAAAAATGATATATACATACTATTAAAAGAAAATAACCAACACTTACCTTCAAGTCGGGAAGAATGCATAGATCGTTTAGCTGATTGCATGGCCTTTGGAGTACCAAAAAAGTGTCCTGAGTGCAAAAAAGGCCAAGTAATACTCGACGATTTCTTTTATAGATGCACTGGTGATGTTAGTGCTTGGACGCAATGCTATTATACCACAAAAGAACCAGAAAAGGAAAATTTTAAAATTCCCGAGTCGTTAAAGAATCACAAAATATTTAAAAATTTCAAAGGTGCTATAACTCAACGTCTTTTTTGGAGCATGCCATTTACAAAGACTAACGCTAATGACACATTAGACTCTACAACTCCTCATACTGAAAAACCTTATCCATTAAAGAATCTTCAGTTCTTTTTGTATGGGAAACTTAAAACTCCCAAAGAAGATCTCAAGCTTCGTATTTTGAAATTAGGAGGGCTTGTTGTAAGCAAGCTTACAGATACAACTGCTGCTGTAGTTACTACAAAAGAAGAATTAGACAAAAATTCTGCTATGATGCAAACAATTCAAAATAAAGATATAGAAGTAATAGACGAATCTTATTTTGAATTAATAAATACCGAAAATGGAACCGTTGCAGATTCTCTAAGACTAATTAAGGAGAACAATATAGCTGCTTGGGGTACCGATCTGTTAAAAAGAATTCCTCAAAATGTCTTGGAGGGAAAAAATGTTCCTAAATCGGGAAATATGTATCAAAGTTCCTCAAAATCGAGTGATGCGAAATCAGTAATTAAAGATGGCCATCCAATTGACATTGAATCAGGTCTTCAAAAAATTGCTCATGTTTACAAGGATAGTCTCAAATCTTATTCAGAAGTTTTGAGTAACGTCAACGTGGACGACAATAAAAATTCATATTATAAGCTACAGTTGTTAGAAGCAGATGACAAAGAGAAATATTGGGTATACCGTTCTTGGGGAAGAATAGGCACATCTATAGGTGATTTTCAATGTGATCCCTTTACATCACTCACTGCGGCTAAAGATCATTTCATAAAAATTTATAATGAGAAAACTGGTGATAACTGGATTTCAGAAGAATCCACTAAAAAGCCCAGAGCTTATGTTCCTGTTGAAATAAACTACAGCGATATTAAACAATCGACTATTCAATTAGACTCTGATTCGAGTTTGCCAAAATCGGTTCAATTATTAATTATGAAAATATTTGACACCGAGATTATGAATAAAACTCTTCTAGAATTTAAGCTTGATGTGGAAAAAATGCCTCTAGGAAAATTATCCAAAGATCAGATCCAATTGGGATATACTGTGCTATCGGATTTGCTTCAAGAGTTTGATAATAATCTTGTTGATGGAAAAAAGATTAAAGAAGCTTCAAACAGATTTTATACTTTAATTCCTCATAGCTTTGGAACTGATTGTCTTAAACTATTAGATTCGCCAGATTATATCAAGCAAAAAATTGAATTATTGGATAGTCTGCTTGATATCGAAATTGCGTATAAATTATTGCAGTCACCTTCTGATGGCTCTCTCAGTCCAATAGAATCTCATTATCTTAAATTGAAGGCTGACATAAGACCACTAGATAAAGCGACTCCTGACTTTGAACTTGTTTCTACTTACATGAAGAATACACATGCTCCAACGCACTTAAATTATAATCTCGAAATCGAAGAACTTTTTAAAGTTATACGTGAGGGTGAAGAGGAGCGATATGAAAACTTTAAGCAATTAAAAAATAAACGCCTTCTCTGGCATGGATCGAGAATAACAAATCTAGCAGGAATTCTTTCTCAGGGCCTACGTATCGCACCCCCTGAATCACCTGTGACGGGGTACATGTTTGGTAAAGGAATATATTTCGCAGACATGTCCTCAAAATCTGCTAACTATTGTTTTGCAAACAAATCCAATACTACAGGATTTGTTCTATTATGCGAGGTAGCTCTAGGTGAAATGAAGAAATGCTACGCAGCCCAGAACATCAAAAAACTTGCCGACGGCACACATTCAGTGTGGGGTGTTGGTCGAATGCAACCAGATCCATCACAAAACAGGGTGTTAGATGACGGTGTTATAGTACCTCTAGGTACGCATGTTACAACACAAGTTCGCAGTTCCCTGCTTTATAATGAATTTATTGTTTACGATGTAGCACAAGTAAACGTGAAATACTTGGTACAGTTAAAATTTCACTTCAAATAAACGTTCCTAAGAATGTTTTTTTTATTTAATAAACGAAATAAAAAATTAATAAGATTATTTTAACTATAGTATGTGTATAAATAAAATTATTAATAACTACATGACCTGTTTTTTTTTAATCTTTATATTTATCTCGAAATAAATGTTAAGGAAGAGTTTCTTTGTTTGTAAAGCTTTCACTTGTAAACTACTCAACCAATCATCATTTAATTTTGTACACATATTTTTAAGAGTAAAGTTGCCATCTTGAAAAACGCGTTTTAGAATAGTTAGAAAAACCAAATTTTTATTTTCGTGGAATATCTCAATCGTTTTTGGAAATAAAAAAAAATCGAAGAACTTTTTCTTATGAAATCATTAGTTGCTGAGTTCTAGTGCTATAAAAGGTGTCGTCTAATAATAAAAATAAGCAATGAGTGGATGAATCAATACGTTACTCTGGCATGCAAACAAAAGAAAGTACAATCGAAGAATTTTATCATTTAACCAGTTATGGTTAAAATAATAATAAAACATGTAAGGAAATTTTGTACATTAAAAACAGTTTAACGAAACATTGTAAAAAAAGATGGAAGTGTATTAATTTGTCCAAATTCAATATCATTTGCACGATATGAGTCGCTTTTTACAAATCAGGGTCGCATAACAATAACATCATTTCATCCTAGCAACGCTCTTCAAACATCGATCAACAAATATATTAAGTGATAATTTTATTATAACAATACATTTCTATTGACCTAAAGGAACCAACCAGTAGGTGACGTTATTCTCACACGTATCTGATTATTATTCCTTATCGGATACTTAGAATTATCTTAACTGTAGCGACACAAACAGTGTTATCGATATTTATCCATATTATTTTATCAAATTCAATTGCAGTTGACTAGAGAGAGTTTTAACATTGTCCACTTAAATTCAATTATATGTTATTAATAAATAACAGTAAATAGTGAAAGTGCCAAAGTGCCATAATGTCAAATTTACCGTACAAAGTGGAATATGCAAAAACAGGGAATGCTCATTGTAAAGTGTGTAAAGAAAAAATTGATAAAGCATTGTTGCGGTTCGGAATATCTTTGCAGTCTAAATTTTTTGATGGCTATCAAACACATTGGCATCATGAGGAGTGTTTCTTCAAAAAAGTAACACCAAAGAGCATTTTTGAAATTGAAAAATTTATTTTACTCCAATACGATGATATAAAACGACTGAACACTAAAATAAAATCTATGTTATCTTCAGTACTGAATAACCAAGAAAATAAATTTCCTGCGGAGCCAAAGACGAATGATTCATTTATCATTGAATATTCCAAATCCAATAATGCTACGTGTCGTCACTGTGATACAAAAATTGTTAAAGATGAAATAAGAATTTCTAAATCACACTATGATCCAAGATTTGGTGATAGTCTTCAGTGGTTTCACGTTAAATGTTTTATTGTAAATAGAAATCATATTTTGTTTTTAAACAATATTGAAGAAATACCTGGATTTTCAATGATCAACGAAAATGACAAGATTATAATTAAAAATGAGATTAAGACTTTGACAAACTCCCCTAATCCGTGCACACATATTGACAATTCCGATGAATATATGGAAATAATCGAAGGAGAATCAAGATTATTTGATCATTACCGTAAGGCCCTTAGTGTTCTGAATAACAAAGAGCTCAAAATACTGATCGAGGAAAACCTTTTGACAATTCCAAAAAATCGAGACGAATGTTTAGATATACTCGCTGATTGCATGACTTGCGGTGTTCCCAAACCTTGTCCTGAATGCAAACAAGGACAAATCGTGCTAGATACGTTCTATTACAAGTGCATTGGTGATACAAGTGCTTGGTCAAAGTGCACTTACAAAACTGAAACACCTCAAAAAACAGAATTAAAGATACCATGTGCTTTGAAAATTTTTCCGGTTTTTCAGGATTATAATCATACATTTTTACAACGTCATTTTTATAAACCAACTTCAAAAACACTTGAATGTACGACGTCTGATCGAGTCCCAAGTAAAAATTGTTATCCTTTGAAGAATATTCAATTTTATTTATATGGTAAATTAATGGTATCAGAAGCGGAATTAAAACAACGAATTGTCAAGTTAGGTGGTGTTGTAGTAAATAAGATCACTAAATCAACAGCTGCTATTATAACTAATAAAGAAGAACTAGAACGTAAATCGCATGCAATGCAAGAGGCTGCCCGTGAAGGTATTGAAGTAATAGAGATATCTTATTTCGATTCAATTGATGTTGAAAATGGATGTGTGACAGATTCTCTGCAGCTAATTATAGAAAAAAATATTGCAAACTGGGGATCTAATCTATTTCAGCGAATTTCAATGGATTTCACGAAAAGATCAAAATTAAAAATTAAATTGGGTATGGTCGTTGACCCCGATTCCGGCTTAGAAAATATTGCACATGTTTATAAAGTGCTAAACGATTATTATTCTATTGTTTTGAGTAAAACAAATGTGGACGATAATAAAAATTCTTTTTATAAGCTGCAACTGTTAGAATCTGATAGTAAAGAAACATATTGGGTATTTAGATCTTGGGGAAGAACGGGAACATCAATAGGAGGCAAGAAACTTGAACATTTTGCACACGCATACGACGCCATAAACCACTTCAAAAAAATTTACATGAAAAAAACGAAATATCGCGACATTTTAGGACATCATTTTATTAAAATACCAAGAGCCTACGTGCCTGTCGATATTAATTACGACGATGTTCGAATATCAAAGATAAATATTGAAAGTGATTGCAATCTACCAATATCTGTGCAGCAGATGATCGTTAAAATATTTGATAGGGAAATAATAGAAAACTGTCTTTTGCAATATGAACTTGATATCGAAAAAATGCCTCTCGGAAAAATTTCTAAAGAACAAATCCGTTTCGGATATGATGTACTATCGAGTCTTTTCGAAGACTTTGATAAAGGAGTAATTACTGCGGACAAAATCAAAGATTCCTCCAATAAACTATACACGATAATACCTCATAACTTTGGACTGAAAAACCCTCCATTACTAGATAATGTAGAAATTATAAAAAATAAATTAGAAATGTTGGATAGTCTACTAGAGGTTGAAATAATTTATGAGTTATTAAAGGTGGCCTCTGATGATATTTTAAGTCCCATCGAATCACTATACCTTACACTTAATGCTGTTATAGCACCATTAGACAAGACATCGTTGGATTATAATCTTGTAATGAAATATTTAAAAAATACGGAGTATTTGGCTCACTCTAATTATACTATTGAGATTGATGAGCTTTTTAAAGTTTCACGTGTTGGAGAAGAAGATCGCTACAACAAATTTAAGGAACTCCATAACAAACGCTTACTTTGGCATGGATCTAGAACCACTAACATTGCCGGGATTTTATCACAAGGGCTTCGAGTAGCACCTCCAGAGGCACCTGGGACAGGCTACATGTTTGGAAAAGGAATTTATTTTGCAGATATGATTTCTAAATCTGCTAATTATTGTTTTGTAAACAAAAATCTTCCTATCGGTTTTGCACTTCTGTGCGAAGTAGCACTTGGTAACTCAGTAAAATGCTACAAAGCAAAAAATATAACGCTTACTGATAATGCGCATTCCGTATGGGGTGTTGGTCGAATTCAACCGAACCCAAAAGAAGACATTTTATTAGAAAATGGTACACAAGTACCAATAGGAAAACCAGTAAATACTGAAGTACATAGTACCCTCTTTTATAACGAATACGTTGTGTACAACGTGGCTCAAGTTAACATTAAATATCTAGTACAGCTAAAATTTAACTTTTTGTAAATTATTTTTATTGAACTACAAATTAAGATATTAAAAACAAAAAGTTTCTGTAGCCGACATATTGGGTTAGGTATTTCTTGGTTATGTTTTTTCTTTTTTTATGGTAACTGGTGGCAAACAAGTAAGCTGTTCAACAGATTTTTAGTGAACGCTACCCATGGACATCGCTACAAGCAAATGTGTTGCAGATGCGTTGCCTACCTGACAGTGGAGGACAGAGGAGGGCATAGACAGGAATAAGGATATTTCCTTTTCCCCGTTGACCCCTTCCCCGTCCAATCCTCTTCCCGTTCCCATCCTATCCTTATAAGAAAAGGGTGGGAAGGGGAAGAGGACTGAAATTAGGCCTCCGGCACCTCACTCATCAGGCGAAACGTAGAGTACTTCTTTTTCACGCCTGTTTTCTGTGAGGTCGTGGTATTTCACCGGTCGAGCCGGCCCATTCGTGCAACAGATGTTGTTAAATGCTGGTTTGCAAACAATTCCAATATACATTTATTAATAATGAATTTATTTACTAAATAACCTGCAGTGTGCCGAACATGGTGTGGCTTCTTATCAAGCTATAATATAAGCTACATTTACATTTTACTACATTATGTTTTAGTTTATAGTTTTGATTATTTTATTTGGAAAGAATTTAATTAAATGATATTTAGTGTTGACGTATTTGATTTAACAGGTTCCAATGATTTTTTAATGTAATGGAATTTATTGTTGACATAATAACTAATATATTTTTAATTCGTTTTCCTAATTTGCATATCAATTTTATCATAATTGAATTGTAGCTTTTGTAATTTAATCTGAAATAAATGATTTATTATTATATTATGAGTAAAGATATATTTCGTAATGATAACAATAAATAATTGTGGCAAAAAATGTTTTATTTTATAATTAATATTATTTCCTTAAAGATGTACTATATATTTAAAGATATTGATGACATTCAGGATTCAGTTGTATATGGTATTGTATTTCCTGCACTGAAATTACACTTTCCAGGAACCCTGATTACTATTTCTGTACAATATCTAAAATATCAATGTATACAAAGTAACAAACTTGCAACTTACAAACTACTTTATGTTGTCAGATTTACTATTTAAAATTATGCTAACTAACCATTTAACTGAACTATCGAACTTTGACGCACAACAAAGCGATAAGGTTCTGACTTCTTATGTATACGCCAAGACTACACATTGGAATAAAACTAATTTTACGGATTTTATCTCGTTTATTGTACGTTTTTTGATACCCGACGTTTCGAGTACTTTACAGCGCTCATGGTCACGGGTAAAAGAACACATAGCTGATTTAAAACACTAACGCTCCAAGCAGTCTGCAGTTTGTGATCATGTTTTAAACGCCCCCCGCCATTATATTAAATTCGATAAACCACAAGTCTTCGCAAAAGAACACCGCATCCAGACGAGGATTATACGAGAGGCAATTGAAATTAACAAACATCCTAATTTCAATAGGGAAGATATCTGGGAACTACCACCGGCTTGGGATCCCGTGATTAATAAAATTAAATATCAAACCAAGCACGCAACTGCAAGACCTCAAGATACAAGGCATAGGTCGGAGCAGAAATAATAAATAAGTG
>JWHW01007234.1:35188-50341 GCA_000931545.1 Papilio glaucus
TGAAGTGCGTTGTGGCCATCGGGCTTCTCTGCCTTGTGGCAGTTTGCGCCAGGGAACTTGGCGAGGAGGAGAAGGACCTCGTGGCGGCAGCCAGTGGCAAGGCGAGCCACCACGAGGAAGGCGGCGGCCATGAGCATCACGCTCATCATCACCATGAGCACGGAGGTAAGGGCCACAAGGGACACAAGGGACACCACCACCATCATAAGGGCGAACACGGAGACCATGGCAAGCACCACCACGAAGGACACCACCACGAACACGGCGGAGGCCACAAGAAGCATTGGGATGAACACGATCATCACGGCCACCATCATGAGCACGGCCACCACCACAAAGGAGGTAAACACGGTCACCACAAGCATCACGATAAGGGAGAGAAAACCGACGGCTACCACAAGAAGTATCACAAGGACCACTTCCACAAGGACCATCACTTCTACGATGACCATCATAATGAGGGCAAGCACCACAAGCACGGACATCATCACGGACATCACGAGCATCACGGAGGAGACCACAAGAAGGGTGGACACCACGAAAAAGGTCATCATGAGCATCATCATGGTAAGCACGGCCATCATGACAAGCATCATTACGACGAGGATCACCACGGACACAAGGGCCACCACGGTCATGAGGAACATCATCATCATCATCATGACCATGGCAAGAAGGGTGGCCACCATGACCACAAAGACTGGGGCTTCCATCACGGGAAGCACTGATATATGCCTAAAATACTCTGTGATAGCTCATTAAATACTTTAGTTAAAGCTCGCAATTCCTATGTTTTCGATATCAACGCTTGACCGATATTTTTAACTTTCTGCATACTTTCACTATGACTTACGAAAACTGTCAACTTAATTTTATAACTTAAGTATCTGTCTTTTATAACTTTTTTCAACCTTTTCATTCTCGCTTTTGTACATTTTACGGTCGCATTCGTGGTGACCTTCATTTAGTCTATTGACCGGTCTGTTGACATCGAAGTGTAGGAGAGCTACTTCTATTTACAATTGTTGATTTTTACGGGTTTTGTTATGTTTTTCTTTATATTAATTTATAAGGACGTTTAATAAAACATTAGTATAAAACTTTACTTTATAATTTCCAAAAAAAAAAACCTTATTTTATAAGAATTAATTGAATTAATACATAAATAGGCTCACGGTCACGACAGTTTATTTTCTCAGGAAAAAAAACTAATGTAGAAGTAAGAGAATCTCGACTTAAATGTCTTTAATACGATGTGCCAATTAAGAAAAGCATCGAAGTTTTCAACTAGATCATATATATATATATTTTATACACAAGATCCCAGCAAAGGGGTTATTCTATAAACCGACCTTGAAAACAATTCACAAAACGACACCAAACCGATAAAAAAAAGTTTAGTTCCCAAATATTAAGGTATTCAACATCCATAAAAAAGTATTTCGACGAATAACAAGTCATTCATACGCTTCGTATTTATTTCAGATAATAGAAAAAAAATCTATCAATAAATTATAGCAATTTTACGATGTATCTATACCCAGTATACTTTGTAGATTGGCTCGCCAACGCCACCCTAAATGTCGCTGTCATGGTAAATTAACTCTAAGCGCCTAATTTGCGACTCTTTTAGATCCTTTGATAAATAGCCAAGCCCACAAACCCTTGTACACTTTTTACTTGTTCTGTAATTACTTTTTTACGAAAATAAATCATTCGATACAAGCCTAAATATGTAACAATCATCACATGATGTTGCCAAACTGCATTCAAGTAATTACTTTTACGAATTTAAATGAAATAAAAGTACAAATTGTAGAAATAACATATCTTTCTTTAAAAAAACTTGAGTCGAGGAAAGATATAAATTTTTTTAATCAAAAGGGGATTCCTTTATATCACACAGTTTTGATAACGCAAATTAATAACAATTCATTACACCAATATTATATTTTATTATTCTTTCCGTATATTTACGCTTTTGGTTACTACGATAATAGATATACAGAATATATAAAACAAATAATAAAATAATAATAATATCCTGGGATATTATTCACACACTATCTGATCCCAAACTAAACAGAGATTATACTATGGAAACCAACTAACTGATATACTACATACACTAATTTTATTTAGTAAATACATACTAAAACAGATAATAACACCGAGACTGACGACAGATAGACATGTTCTTGCACACAAATGTCTGTCCTGGGTCAGAATCGAGCGCTAACCTAACATAACCTAACCACGCCAACCGGCCCGTAAAATAAATTTTTATTATTATATTTACATCAACTCAAGCTCGTAAGCTCTTAACCCAGGAAGGGAGTGAGAGAGAGATAGTCGAGTCCCACTTCTCCTTAATTATTTTCATGTTCATGCATAGGCAAATGCTCTTCTTATCATCTCGTAATCTTGGTCTTTTTTCTCTATGTCGCTGATTCGGATTAGCCAAAATATTTGTTTTTTGTTGAAACTTTACCTTGCGACCACTCACATGGATAAATTATATCTTATTTAATACGATTTATGGACACTGCTGCCTAGGCTATATAAATTGAACAACCATGGTTATATTCTACGTCAGAACATATCCGGTTTCTACAGCAAAGTTATAACTCCACAACGTTTATTATATTGCTGACGATTCCTAGAAACTTCGTTAAACTCAATACAATTATCCTAGGATCTGAAGTTAATAGATGTAGACGCAAAAACTACACTAAAGAGTACGTCGGAGACTACGAAATGTGCATACAGCTCACAGTTTTATAACTAAACCAATTTGTATTCGGAATCCCTAAGCTATGGAACCGAGACCCATACCAAGTATCTCCAACGATACACGTTAACCTATTAATGACGACAAATTCGATACGCTTTTGGAATTGATCTTATGTTAGGAAGTAAAATAATAATCACAAGTAATCGTGATTGAGGTGATATTGGTAGATACATAATTATCAAATTAAAATAGTTTAAAGAAAATGGGACCTACTTCAAATAAAATGTTAACAGCCATTTGCAGATAGTAACATAATTACAACCAAAGATATGTTATTGAGAAAAAGCCAATAAGGAAAAGAGAAGAGACTAAAAAAATGATAAGTAATAACGCACGTGTTCAAGACAATTAACAATACCAAAAAAAGTTTTGTGCGGAACCCTAATTATTTTTCTTAAATTAAAGCCTTTTAATCCTTTATTTTAATTTGAATCCTTACAATATTACCTATCTTCCAATAAAAGTCCCATCCAAATCGGTTCAGTAGGTTTAGGAGATAACCCGGAATAAACGGACAGACAAAAATTTTAAAAATTGTATTTTTATCATAAGTACCGTAAATACATCATGTGTATTAATATGGAAATGTTATTTTGATATTATATCCAGGCACTTCCATTTCATTTATCTGTATCTGACCTAACTGGTCCAATACGACGACCGCAACAGAAAAAACAATGCAAGGGTCGTTGGAACTAATGCTAGCGGAGTAGAAACACCAATACGAACAAATATCAGGGAACTAGTTAACGATAGTGCTGTTCCAGTCAGTTACCTTTATCGCTTCCGCAGAGACTCGCACGCGCCTAATGTTTATTAGCACTGACACAATTATTTAACGATTTTACACAAGCTAGGGTACATTAGTATAGTATGGGTGGATATTTAATTCTAATATAAAATATTTTCTAATCGCTACTTAATATTAATATTATAAATGCGAAAGTAATGTCTCTCTGTTACGCTTTCTCGCCTAAACTACTAAACCGATTTGAATGAAATTTGATAGGTACAGAGATAATCTAGAACCTGAGGAAGGACATATGCTACTTTTTAATGCGAAAAAAGGTTGTAGGGGTTGGGGATGAAAGCGTGCATGGAACTTTCGTCATTTTTGAAGCAAGAAGATTGAAACTAAATTTTTAGGTTTTTGATCAGTTATAATTAAATATGACATGCAAAGTTTGTAAAAAATTTATCCTTAAGAAGGTTTTTATTAATATAATTAATTTTAATTTAAAATAAAAATAGAGGATGAAAGTTTGTATGGAAAGGTTTATGTGAATGTTTCATAAATTTACGACAATAGACAAAATATTAGAGAAATACAGAGAAGAATTAAAATAGGTAGTGACATTTACGGAGTCATTAAAAATGTGAAACTGAAATGGACTCAAGTAAGAAACTTCCCCTCCCAAGCGCTGAGCCGTACACACTAAACGCTGCGCCGCCTCGCTGGGCTGGACGAATAGCTTATTTTAATGTATGTATGAATTTAATTAGCAAAAAAATTACCCTAAAAAATTAAAAATGCTGCCGAAAATCACTATTCCACGCGGACGGAGTCGTGGCCACAGCTAGTATTTAAATAAAGGGAACATTCAGGAGTACAGACGAGAAAGATTTTCCGATCTCCACATTTCTCTTTTTTATTTTATTAAGTAAAAGCTTGCTTTGTGATGCCACTAGCTTTTACCAGCGGCATCGCTTGCGGTGATTATTACATCCGAAACAGCTGATGCTATACTCTATTTAATATTGAACTGACCGCCGATATTTACTTCTTGGAACCCTAGATGGCGTTAAATGTTATTCAAATGGAACGACAGATGGCGTTGAATTATAATAAAATTTCTAAAACTCATCGTCGGACGACCATTTACGTGTATATATCAATTTTTTGCCCTTTAGAAACAATATTTATATTTGTATTTTCATAAAATTATCTTGTGTCCTTTACTATATTCTCGAAAATATGTATACAAAATTTCATGAAGATCGGTTGAGGGTAAGTCCGCAGAGTTTGTTTTTTAAATGTAACAAACAAACTCACATTCGCATGTATTATATTATAGTATAATGATTTCTTATACGTGAATACTACACTTTTCTAAAGTCTCTTAGTAATGATTCTACTGTTAGTGTTAGAATTAACTGGGCTTACTCAGACTGGTTTAGCATCGATAAAGGTGTAAGACAGGGCTGTGTAGCATCCCCGTGGCTGTTCAATCTCTTTATTGATAATTGTTTGAAAGCTTTGAAAGACGAAGAGTGTGGATTAAAATTGGGTGAGTTAGTTGTATAAAGTCTCTTGTACGCCGATGACCAGGTCGTGTTTGCGTCATCGGCGGAGGACTTATAATATATGCTGAATGTAGTGAATGATTCGTTAGATGGTAAAGGTATGGAGATGAATTTAGATAAGACGAAAGTAATAGTGTTTAAAAGAGAACAAAGTAAGACGGTAATTAAAATAAATGTTAACGGTAAAGAAGTGGAACAGGTGGAAGAGTTCGTGTATTTGGGGTGTATGTTGAGTAGAGATTGTAGGGGACGCCCTAGGAAAACTTATATCGATCAGATTAGTGACTTACCAAAAAAGGGCGATTATAAGGAGCACCCACTACCGACGAGCATGCATGCGTAGATGTATGAGTGTAGAAGAAGCGAGAAAGGTGTGACAGGATCGCGCAAAATGGAAATCCATGATCTCTGCCTACCTCTCTGGGTTTACGGGCGTGAGCGCATATTTATTTACTTACTACACTTTATAGTAAAACTTATTTTATGCGGATTTTATCGCGATTATTTTACGTTTTTTGGTTCCTGACGTTTCGAGGTACGCGCTCATGGTCACGAGGGGATAGAGGTGTCAGACGAATGCCAAACGTTGCTGGCGAAGTACCCTCTTATTTTCAATTATTATTTCTGCTCCTGCTAGATCTCTAGATGGAACCATAAAATGTAAAATGAACGCGATAAAATCCGTAAAATTTGTTTTATTCCAATATTAAAATTATATTGTGTATAGTTGTGGTCACTGAAAGACTTGATTATTTTTCTTTTTCCTCAAAAGTAATGTTATCTATATAATTAATTTGTTATAAAAATACATTCCTTTCAATAACTTATTATAGACATAAACATACTACTAACGAAATGAAAATCATGAGCGATAAATCAAACGAAATTTCGCTTTGACAAATGAGTGAGACGCGAGAGTCGAGATCAAATGATAAAGCGGATAGATATTAAAATGACGTTCAAATGAAGCAAAGTAAGTGTCCTCGTCAAACGGATATGCCCCGCGAGCACTCGGTGCTACTACGTGAGCGTTCCTCAACGAATGAGACCTCGGATTAGATCTGGCGCAATTCACAAACTCACAACTTGTCAGATATTTATTTTTCTCTGTTGTTTCTTTTTGTACCGAAGCCAAATGATATTATAATACAAAATTCAGTATAAAATATAATTGCTAAAGCCATCAAGTTTGTTCACCAAACTTCAGCTTGTTTAAATTAGATAATTTTTTTAGTCCCTAAAATTAAAGTTTGCAGTCTATATATCTCGCGAATGAGCGACGAAGCGATTATTAATGAAATAAATAAATATGCGCTCCCGGCCGTTACCCAGAGGGGTAGGCGGAAATTATTGATTTCAATTTGGCACGATCCTGGCACATCTCTCTCGGATCTTCTACATCCATACATCTACGCATACTCATCGGTTACGGGTACTCCTTACAGCGCCCTTTTTTATAATATAAAATTATAGATATATTTAAACAATTTTTCCGCTTGCTTTCGAAACTTAGACACAGCCATCATCTTTAAAATACTTCTAACCCTTGAGTTGAGTGCGTTGCCAGAGACTCCTTCTTTCTTCACGTGGCTTAAATTACGCCGTTAAGTTTATGAGCGACTGTGTAGTAATTTTCATACTTCACAGTGTGAGTTCATGTTCAAAATTTTATACGAATGAAATACCTGCGTAAAACAATATATATAAAATGAAAAACCTTAATAATTGCGCCAGTTGCCTCACGGTTTAGTAATAGGACTGCGGAAAATGAGATTGTAGGTTCGGAGTTCGGCTCCGCAATTTGACTATTGTCACCTATTCATAAATTTATTATATATCTCGTATCTATTACTTATCACATGTACAATAGTCACTAGGAAATGTTTCAAATTTTAAGAAAAGAGTGAATAGGTTGTTAATAAACTCATGCGTACAATCTTTCGACACCATCATCAATTAATATCTGTTGGAATCGTGGTCAAACGACAGTTTATTCAATATAAGATAAAACAATCAATTTGTTTTTAAACTTACTTGGAGTAAAGAATATGAGTAATTTTTTTACACAATCTACTAACTGCTAAGACTCACCGCTCAAAATAAGGTGGGATTGTGAACAAGTAGAATTTATAATATGTATGTCAAATATATTTAATATTTAATCTACTGGTGGCACATAACATATTGTTTACTTTAAAATTGAACCTTCTATGTATAATCTTCCGCCAAATGGCTTGCGGATAACTTGAGTAACTAACTTAGATGGCGCTACGTCCGCCAAGATTTATGAGTCCGCCAGACACTTTAGTAGGGGACCCGAATGGGATAATGTTTTATGCACATGAGACTGCCTCTCCCTGATACATAAGCACTTTGTTTTCATGCGATAAAATGAAAATTACTACCCTGTAAAACATATTTTAATAAAACTATCAAAACCACAATTACTGTATGCATGTGTGCCACAAAAGGTCATATTTTCAAATCCCCTATTCTACTATTGTCCAGGTACTCAGTTGGAACCGTTAAAAAACAGGAAATTAAAAAAAAATCGTAAAACATAAACACATCTATATCAAATTACAGGTTTGATAAATTTAATATGATATGGACGTGTAAACATATTATTAGCCGAGCCTGTTTATGAGACCTTTCTTCTAATAATTCTTAAATTGATATTAAATTAAATAACTCGCATTCAACACCAAACAGCTGTTTTCTTTTAGAACAAATTTCATTCTTTGAAAAAAATGAGGTTTGACGAAAAAATATTTTACATAGAATAAAATGGTTTTAACTATTACCATCTATATACATTTCTTGAAACCAAAAACATAAGTATTCAATTAGTACATAAAAAATAGCCGTATGAAGAGCAAAGACATAACGTAAAAACAAAAAATACTGTTGATATTGTACGATCGCATCGGTACGTGACGCCAGCAATAACCGATGGATCATCTGCTATACACAATGTACCACATACTACAATCAGCGCGATCCTATTGTGCACACGTCTTAACCAACACGATGTGCTGAAAGTATTTATTCTTTTGTATTTACTATTGTCGCTGCATACAAAGTCCTATGTCAATTAAACTGAATCATACTGCTTGAAATCAACAGATTGCTAGTTGCTCTGAGTTTAAAATACAATAATGATAATAAAGACTGGAAATCCGTAACCACTGCCTGAGCATTTAAATACCCGGCTTACTTTATTTTATTTTATTGAAGTGAACACTTCTTTAGTCGCGCTAGATGATATTTGGTAGGGGAAAGTCTTATAGGTTTGCTTGAACAACATGCTCAACATGTGTCAGCGACATAAGGCAGCAACATGCTTATTTGAATTTGGAACAGTTTCGACGAACTTTTTTGATTTATTTAAGTCGTATTCAATTTTGAATTTTATTCAGTTAAATCATTTATTTATTTTTGAACTATTGCCGCGCCATTTTATCTGTTTTGAGTTTTCACTTCTGTCGCCAGGCCTGGGTTTTTTTTTTCAATTTAAATTAACCATCAACTCTTGGCCGTCCACTACTCTGATGAACTCACCCGATTTTTTACATTTTGTTCAGCACATAAAATGTATATGGGTATATTTAAAACTGTTAATCATTCGTATATCACCAATTTAATAGAACCATAAATACATACTCGAATAGACTCATCATTTATAAGGCTTAATATATGTAAAAGGAGGCAAATTCCTTCATAGTATGTCTAAAAAAGAATGTGTACCACCAGTCAATATAGGACCCCACTATATAAAGTCATCAAACTCTTTCTCTTTGTCATTTAATCAAAAAGAAACATGTCTACTTCATATTCTTTAATAAATTGTTCAAATAAATGAATAAACGAAGTGAACAAACTCTGCTACAAATGTGTGGCATGAGTGATAAGAGGCAGAGTTTTAGTATCAAATATATATTTAGCCGGGTCATCAGTTCTGTCAAAACGTTTTTTTTAATTGGTCAAATATTCTTCAACTAATTTAAAAAATGGAACGTTTGCGCTTTCCGAATATAACAAAGAAATTCATTTTCATTCATTACCAAATATGGAGTGGAAGATTCAAGCTTCGAAGATTCAAAGAGGACCGGCCGGCCTCGCACAGCTAGGACACCAGCAATCATTAAAGCAGTGAAGGCGCGAATCCAACGAAATCCTGTTCGTAAACAAAATATCTTCAGATAGGGATAAGCAGAACCACGGTAAAAAGAGTGTTAAATAAAGACCTGAGACTACGAGCCTATCAGTTAAAAGCATATTGGAGCATAGCGGTAAAAAGACCGGACATTTTTTGAACGAGCGTTTAAGAAAATTAGCCTGGAAAGATCGCACGCTTTGTAACGGCGGTACGCTGGAAAAAAATACTGCGAAATTTTGTTTTCGGAATAAAAATTACCATTGAAGAAAGCTACAATAAACAAAATAGTGTATGCTCACAGCAGTGAAGAAGCCAGCTCACGTATTCCGAGGGTTCAATGAGGGCATTATCCTTCATCACTCATGGCTTGGCTTGGAGTGTCATATTCAGCTTTTTTTTGTGAAAAAGGAATAAGAACCAGTGCCGTGGTGTACCAAAATACCATTCTTACCAATGTAGTGGAACATCTTTCTCGAACGATGTTCGAAAACAGACATTGGGTGTTCCAATAAGATTCTCATAGGGCACGAAGCACGCAGAACTGGTTGACTACCCATGAAATAAACTTTATCGGGCATGAAGACTTAACCGTAACCCAGAGGGGTAGGCAGAGATGTGAAATATATAAAACTAAAATTCAAAAGATGTCCTCATTCGCTACTAGTAGGTGTTTTAGTACTTTGTAATACAAAATCATTAAACATTTATGTTTAATCTTAAGACAGCTCAGACTTTTATGATTTTTTTAAAATATATTATAACTTCCATACATTACGTCACCTTTGAGAGTTTTCTGTTTACACATAAGATAAAAATTAATCGCCAACGAATATTTGACCTTAATTTCTTTTGCAAGTCGACTATTTCATACATAAAAGACCTCATCTTTTGACTTGTACTAAATCCAAACTCACCTCTAGAGTAGCAGGCCGCCCGTAAAACGATGTCGATCATAAAAATATTTGATTAGGCGCGTCTCTCCTCTACACCATGCCACTTCGCCGTCTTGAAACTTTTATTAGGCGCACGCGTCGGTGTGAATAATTCACTGTAATGAAAGCATAATTTTCGAAGAGTAACAGTCGACAGACAGAGCACATTTTTATGACGCCAAATTCTCACAAGCTTCGGTATTGGAATCGGTATATATCACCTCATATAAAAATTCAAATTCACTTCCCCATTTTTTCTCTACAGCCTTGCCCTATTTACATCCTGTCTTTGCCCTACAATAGCTGGCATCGCATCTTCATCTGATCTGAATGCTGCGGATCCCATCACAAGAACTAGTAGTTTTAAATTTTGAAATTTATATTTGATTTGAATATATTCTTTTGAAAAATATGTTTTGTGTTTTTTCGAATATAAATATTTCGAACATTCGAAAAAACAGACTTTTCCCTGCGAAAAGCTGCGAAAAGAGGGAACAAAAAGTCTTCACCATTGTTGTTGTTGAAAATGCCAGCACAGGGAGGGAAGTTATATACGATGATCGTATCTAAATTCGTATTGCTCTTGGTAAGTATTTAAAACATGTCTTGAAGTTATTAGAAATAAAAAAATATTAGTAAAATAAATAGAGTTGAGCTCTAATTACCCACCACAATGAGAAATTTTCCCACAATAGTAACACTGTAGAACTATATTGCTGTTTAATGTGCGGCCACGCTAAGGGTCCGTCTATATAGTTCTTAGTCTGAGCAAATAACTAAGTTACAACACCATCTGTTAGAAACTCGTAAAACTTAAAAATATTATTATTTAATTAGCAATAATAAACTTTGAGGCGAAAACTATTCTATCTTTCAAGTTGGACCAATTTACACGTAGTGAAATTTTATCATGATCGGTTTAATACTTTCAGAGTTTATCCCAGAGATAAATATTATTATGACACGAGTTTTACGTTTATAAAAAGATAGTAATTTCTCCGTAAGTAAACAAATTATTGTAAATAAATACAATTATCATCTTGATACCCTTAATATAGAATACTTGCAGCACTAAACAATCCAGGGGAGTTGAGACGATTATAGAAATGAGAGAAGTTTGGCTTTTACTAGAACATTTCTGTTAAATAATATCAACAAATCTCTGACCGATGCAAAAGTAGTGTGTGGTGTCGACATGAAATATATCCACTATTTGTTATCTACGGACATTTTCGACGAGTGAAATATCTCAGGAAATCCCGGATGCTTTATTCGCGGAAAAAATATCTCTCTCACTGTTTACCAGAACTGTCATCAGTTCTAAATTATAATAAAACCGTTAAAGATAATTTTATCTACAAATGTGTATTTCCAGCTTCTTCCATTTGGCATACAATGGCGAGTGATTACAATCTTCCCTGATCGGCTCGATTACGATTACTGGCCCTGTAAAAAGACAAAGCGCCCCCTTTGCAGATCCTATCTCTCTATAACATGCGTAAGAAGAACCGTTTGGATTTTTTGGCTTAGTTTCGATACTGCTCACTACGACAGAGTACGAAATTAATAATTAGTAAATTACTTTCTTGTGGAAGTGATACCACATAATATCAAAATAGACAATACGAATATTATGTGTCATTGTTTGTTTGTTGGTTGTTCTAATAAATAAATAAATCTTACTACTGTTTAATATATTAACTCCCAGTTTCTGAAAGGTTTGTCAAAATTTTATTCAATTAACTTATCATTTCATTGTTCATTTCAACAGTTGATGATCATGCTTCTAGCAACTCAAATGACGTTTGATCAGACTTTTGACAGCTATGTATCTAATTTTTGCCTTGATCAGTCTTTCAGAAATCAGGCGTTAGTTTTATAACTTAATTCTATAGTTGAGAATGATTTTAACCTGTTCTATGTTATAAAAATAATAACAACAATTTCCATTTTGATCTTCGTGTTTGTCACCCTCCTATAATTGGCCCCTCGTTCCCTTTTGTGTTTCGAGATTGCGAGACAGAATAAGAGACCGGATAAACAAATTACGGCGCGGCCATGCTTGTTGTGACTCGGTCGCTCCCACTGTTCGGACAGAGACTATTATCTATTGACTATGGATACTCAGAAAATATTTTCTGCTTAGAAACCCTTTGCCGTTCGCCCGCTGTTGCTGTCGTGCGTACTTTTTTACACAATGCAGGGGGCATTGTGTTTCCCCTATAATTTTGTTTGGGATTGTTTTATAAAGATATATCTATTCAGAAAATTTTAATTTTGATTAAAAAATGAATTAAAAAAAAAGTGTCGTTTAAAATTTTTTAATACACTAATCAAATCATGATCATATCAAAACTTTATTTTATCTCGCATCATTATCAAAAGTAAATAAAAATCAATAAATACTCAGTATAATATAGAATCTAAAACAATCTACTTTAATTTTTTTTCTGTATCGTAATTCCAACCCGATTGGAGTAGCAGTAAGAAGCGGAGTCGTCCTCCCGTATATATAAGACCTGATGCGTCCACCAAATCACTTTACTCACTTTACTACACTTCACATGTTAATGATAATGTCTTTGTCTAATGATAAAATAAATGCGAAAATTTGGATGTTTGTTACTCCTTCACACATAAATTGGTTTAGGTTGAAATTTGGCACAGAGATAGATTATAGCCTGGAATAAGCTACTTTATTCCGGAAAAATGTACGGTTCCCGAAAAAAATTTCTTTGTTTTTCACAGATCAGTCTTTCTTTTGTTGTTGTTATTTCCAGAACACCTGTGTCAATACGAAAATGATGGTCTCAATTACAATCAATCTTATTACTTGCCATACACCAACATTAAAACTGAACAGTAAAAAACATCCAAAATGTATCTAAAATATAAGAAGGTCGGTATGTACTCATTTTCTTTCAGACACTTGTTGAAAATTATTATTGGTTGTTTTGCTATCTTCATTACTTCTGCCGTATTTCAACTTTATTTTTGATTGATTATTTTTTATTTAATTAATAAAGCCGTTTCAATCAATGATTAGGCATAAGCTCTGCAATCACATAGTCTCAGATTTAAATTGTAGTAAGATTTATTTTATGTATAATTACTTTTATATCTATTTTTCGCAATCACTTTTATTGATCTTGTATTTTTGAATCATTTTTTATTTTTATTCATACTGTATATACTGATTCTTTATCTTGACTCAAGTATATTTTTATTCTGAGAAGTGCCGATCGGGTATTATATCTATGTTCATAATGATAACTATAAAGATAAATGCAACTGCGTCCTATCACGCGATAAGCTTGTTTCCTTTGGTGACCGATTATATTACTATATTATCGCCGTTATAATTTCTACACACGTTATGAAATTAATAATAACTAAAAGCTGTGTTCGATTTAATCGTTAAGGATTTTATGTCTATTTTTTCACGTGATAGAAGATTGGCAAAGTTTGGATACTTACCGATACATATACATCGACTGCGAGAAGTTTCGCAATCGCTAGCCCTTGAAAACTTTCGTCGATAGAAACAACGAGAATTCTATTAACCACTTTTTTCTCTTTGTCCCTGAAACGTTTCTATGGAATATCGATAATAATACAGAATACATAAGTACACGATAAATGATACAGAATACACGTTGAGACATCGCATCAAATCTTAATCAATATTGCATCCCTCATTTATCAAATTAACAGTTAATTTATAACGAAAGCGCCCCACACTACAGGTTTTAAAGAATTGTATTACTTTGAATTTTTATAGAGGGTGGCAAACGATCAAGTGGTTTACCTGATGTTAAGTGTTCGCTGCCCATAAGCATCAGCAACAAACTAATGAGTTACGTTACCTACCTTTAATGGACAGAGGAGGTCAACAGAAAAAAGGATATTTCGTTTTCCTATCATATCATATCATCCCCCTTTGTCGAATCCCCTTCCCCCTTTCCTTTCATTTCCTCCTTTTATATGCGCAAACTATGAGTAGTTAATATATTGGATATGTCTTGCTTCAAAGATTCAGTAGACAATAAATGCTTATATATTAATTTCATTTGAGCAAACTTTGTTCTATAAATAGTTCAAAATTTATACAAAATTATTAAGAATAACAACAGCTGGTATTAAGTTAAATATTTATTTGTAAGCCATAACCATTGGTCTGTATATTTAGTCTTATAATATACCCCACAAAGTATGATTTTCGATTGCCGTCTGCCGTCTTCAAGTAGATTAGAATAGCTTCTACAAAATCAACTACAGACGTAAGTGCGTTCGTTATATACTTTAATAAATTACACATGTTTAATATATTATTTAAGCAATATGTGTTAACGCTCCAATGGAGTGAACGTGAGCCAAAGATCGTCCTTGATAATTTTCATAAAGTTATGATCTATGAAGGACAGCTGTGGTGGCGTTCTCTCTGTTTTCTCTATTTTATATTTATTTACAACAGCTGTAGTCACTTTTCTCATAATCTTCATAGCTAGTTGTTCACCTGCAAAAGAAGAAAACAATTTCATCAACCACTGTGTTACTTCAAGTTATTTAGACAGCATCCAATCATCATTTATAAACAAATCAATTATTCAGTGGACTCCCGCAACTTTGACCAGATCATCGGTCCATCTTGTTGGAGGCCTGCCAACTTTGCATCGGCCTGTACGTTGTCGCCTTTCGGCCCCATTCACCATCCTTTCTGCGATAAGGCGACAGTCCACTGGATGGGAGCAGGGATCCGATCTTTGTGTCAATCAGTGGTGGAGGCCTAGGTCCAGTAGTAGAGGACTATTGGTAGAAGCGAAGATAACGGTAGCAATTTAAAATGTATATCAAATAAAGAGTTGCAGATGAGTATCAGAGTATCTTGAAACACCATTAGGGTACAGACTGTGAAACATAAAGTTGTGGGTTCGAATCCACTACCTGACTACTGTTGTGAACCC
>JWHW01007234.1:68400-84898 GCA_000931545.1 Papilio glaucus
TCGCCGTTACACTACGTATCGCACACCGGCATTTATCTCTTCTGCCTTCTTTTTCCATCTTCACGTAATTCTGCCAGTATGTCTCTCGTGTCGTATTGAATCACCTATTTACTCTTGTTGTTTTCGGACTGATTCAGAATGCGAAGGCCGCATATGGGTAGATTTTCAGCACATCACAGCGTTTACATCACCTTGTGAACTTCTTAGTTTAAAGCATCGTCCAGCCCTCGTCAATAAATGAGTGATTTGATAATGCAGAAAGCACAGCGTCTTTAGAAACCTCCTGGTCGTAGTGACAGATTCAGATATTTTCTTACCATGGTTTTAAACTGCCGAAAACATTCATACAAAATGTATTGTTATCTCATGTATTGTCTCACCATGTATCGCGACAAGTTTATACGCCAGTGGAAACCCACGGTTAGACATTCGTATAGTATTAACAAACTGACAATATTAAAAATACATCCTACGAAATAAATAAAAAATTGAGACGACTGTTCTTTTCAAGTTCAATATAAATCATTTACAAAAATATTTTTATAAATCAGATAAAATATCCCAACACCTTACAGCAGCAGTATCGCTGTGATTTAAGCGGACAATTATCATTGCAAGAAAGCAAGGTGGCTCCGCAAACACAAATCATTAACAAGTCGAGTGAAATTAACAGTATCGTCTTCTTCATGAGTTGTGGGGTAATCAAGGAACAACAGGCGTTTTTTGCTCTCAGATGAACATAAGGTACGCGTTTGTAGGAAGACCATGACGCTATATAACTGTCAGGACTACTTGTATTAAAAGTACGTTTTTAATTTAAACGACAAGAGAAAAAAGAAATAATCATAGCATACTATATTTTTATGTACATTTTTTATAGATTGTGTGATGTATTTTTAATATTTTTAGTTTGTTAATATTATAAAAAATGTCTATGCATTAAAGCGGTTCACCCGATATTAAGTTACCTAAGCCAAGCCAAGGTACCCATAGGCATCTGCAATAAGCTAATAAGTTGCAGATGCATTGTCTACCTTTATTGGACAGAGGAGGGATACGGAACAATCCACATATATCCATCCCCTCCCCGTCAAATCCTCTTCCATATACCCTCCTTTGCTTAATAAAAAAGGGTAGTAAGGGGCATAGGACTAGGATTAGGACTTCGGCAGCTCACTCATCAAACGAAACGCAGAAATACTTCTACTTCATACCTGTACTACATGAGGTTGTGGTATTTCACCGTTTGAGCCAGTCCGTTGGTGCAACAGATGTTGTTGTTGCAGGCTCTCATTGTTAGCTTTGCGTTATTTTGTTTATTATTATCTGAGATGCAGCGAACCAAAACTATTTCTTTTATTTTTGTTTTTTGAAGTCATACTTCTTTATGCGCGTTATGAAAATATGATAAAAGTAAAATTTTAAGATGCACGCGCATCACAAAAGTAACAGGTTGAAGCTGTCTAAGTCTCGAAAACAAGAGTAACAGGTTGAAGCTGCCAAGTCTCGGAAAAAAAGCTACCAACAAAATAGAAATAGAACCTCTATTAGTCGCGCATGTTGGCACGCTCGTCGCCTCTGATCACTGTTCTTAAATTTATAATATTTATCCACATGTTTCTAGTTTCTACTTTCACAATACGTGTTTTAATTTCATACAAGTGCGAATTATATATGTGCTAATAAATTATATTCACTAGAAATAGAATATTTTGATTAATATTATTTACTATTTTTCAAGAGCTCCAATATAGATGAGTCTAGCTATCCGTATGTATTATTTATTGATGTAAATTAAAATATTATTATTTTATTGTACTTAATTATATATTTTTAATGATGCCAAAGAAGTATAACTTCTCACACGCGAACATAAGTACATGCATCAATTTTATGGATGAAATATTTGAGAATGGTTTATTTGTGGTCACCCTAGTAAGTAATCACCAGGAGCCGATATCGAATCTGCGTTAATGATGCTCCGGGCCCTGCGCCGAGCTCGTATCGTGGCCCCATCGGCGCTGCGTACAGCGTACTCTGCATACGGTACCTATTACTTATTCATCTTCCTATTTACGGCCCGAACAGATTACGTTTTTGTCTATCAATGCATGAATACTAATGCCTAATTGCTTTAACTGTATGAAACTCTAATATAAAAATAACAGAAAATCTAAGATTTTCGCAATTCTTATATTTAATTGAAGATGATGGCGCATATATTACATTTTAAGGACCTATGAATAGATCTTAAAATTTATTTATGAATTTTATGATGAGACGGCAGCAGGGAATTTTGGCCACTACGTTTCTTAGCTTTCGATTCATTGGATATTTGTTTTGGTTTCAAGGAAATATTATTAGTAAAATTTTAATGAATGCAATATTTTTTAAATATTAAATGTTTTATTTATAACAATAGTAATCCTAATGTAGAGCGACAAAGTCAGTATCAGATAATGATGTACGGAATGTCCATGATATACGGAAGTTAGAGTTGAGTATGGGATGAGTCTAGTAAAATTAATGACATAGAAATGCGGTTATAATGAATCTTACTAAGAATGTTTGGTAAAAAGTAAATACTGGCTTCGATCTCTTTCAACACAAATTACGTAAAAATACTTTTTACTTACTTATTATTTATTTATTTATTGGTATTAATGGAAAAAAATGTAAGTTAAATTTTATCTCGGTAAAAACTGTCTCTCGATATGCACAGAAATTCTTATTTAAATGGTATTTTAAGATTAAATTCAACTTCCATACTTATCGCGATATCTTACAATGTAATCAATATTATGTATTTCCGAATACCAATTTATAAAGTTAAAGGAACAAAAACCAATTTTTAAGTCTTTGTAAATTATGGCTTATTTTACGGAATTGTAAAGGATCTTTGAGGTCGGAGGAAGGAGTAACAATATATGACAGTTGATTCGTAGCCGATGTCGGTCGAACAAAAAAGCTGTTATTTCATACGGTAGCCCTCGCGGCCCAATGGTACGAGTTCGTAAGACTACTGCATAAGTACAGTCGCTTGCAGAATACATAATTATTTAAAATACCTATTATTATTTTAACCCACTGATAGTGTTGTGGATACTGGTATGGATGAGATATATACATGTTCAACATACCTAACTTACCTGTAACTTTTTACTTACTTATAAATGTGTATATCTGTAGCTTCAGGAAAATAATAACCTCTGTTAACTTTCATCACCTTTTATAACATGTTTACGACAAATATTAAGGATTTATTACGTAAGTCAACAAACAGAATTAGGATCAAAACGCCATGGCAAATGAATGAAGGTCATTGAGAGGGGCATTGGTAAGAGAAATTTGGACACGGCCCAGGATCGTTGTTGTTGTAGGAGAGCAAACTCAAAAAACGGGAAAAGGCCCGCTGAAAAGATTAACTATTTATTGCATAAACGTATAAGATAATGTATGTACTCTGTGTGTGCTTAAAAAAGAAATAACAATAAGAACAAAGGATTGATTTAGAGTGCGTTTAGTTGATTTCACATAATAGGTTGAATAATGCAAATCCACACAATAAATACTTATAAAAACAACTTCAATTTAGAATAAATTGGAAATAAACGATTATGATATTAGTTATGATATACAAGCAATAAGCACTGGGCTGTCACTTCCATAAACGGTGCATTACGTCGTTCTAAGGCATTTCACTCGTCGGACCAAATGAAAAAGCATAAAATGCCTTTACTTCACGCTTGTCTTCTTTGAGATCCTGGTACAACCCAGGCAGAGCCCTGCCCATTTATGCAATGGTTGGCATCGCTGCTAGGCATTGCCACTATTAAAGTTAAAACAATATTTATTGGAATAGTAATTATTAATTACGTATTTATATATTAAATTTCTAATTAATTATTTATATACAAATTCATAGTTGTCAATGTACAAAAATTAATCTTAAAACATTTGTGTAAGCAAGTGTACCTCAGTGTACTGTGATTATTACCACTTTTTGTCCAGAGTCCTCGGACACGTGGAGCGATGAAATTATGGTAATCACGTTCGGTTTCATTGCAGCCCCAGCGCTTAGGGTTCCGGTTGTATGGGGACTAGTTTTCAATTAATCTTAAATACACGCCTCGCCAACATATTGGTGGAATAATTACACAGATATCAACAATAATTTCGTGTATTTCAATCGAAATTGAACCTAACGATGACCATGTGATATTAATACATTTTTACGGACCAAATTGGATGTTAAAGTAAGGAAAAGAAATTTAATTGTTAAGATTCGGAAGCTAAGAATTTTAAATACTTCTGAAATTTGAATAATCAAATGCTTATGCTACTAGCGCTGCTCTAGTAGGCGAGAATGAGCGAGGATTTCTAGATTCGTTCGAGCGCGTCAGATTTACATATACTATTTGGGGCCCCATTAAGAACCCTACACCACAAATTAGTTATCTGTGATAATACGCGCGGTTAGGGTAGCCCATTCAATTTTTAACAATAAAACGATCATCGGACATACATAGCGCGTCAGAATAAGAAATGTTTATAAGATGATACGTGTGCATTTCAATGATCTGACTATTTGAGCGCGACGCAAAGGAGGAATCTCAAACAAAACCGTCACCACATTGCTGAAAGTAAAAATTCATAGGTATTACCTTTTTTTTACCTGATCTGATTTTCATAATCCAATAGATCCCCGTGATGCTCGAGCATGTACAAGTTTAGCACAATCGCCTCCCCTAGTACTCGTGTACTCGCCACCATATGAAATTTGAATTCACGAATACTTATATTTGGTATCGGTGGTTGGTTGGTTGGTTAAAAATTGAATAGCTAGTGTTAAACACATTGATGTAAACACTTGAACTAAAGAAAAAACGAGACGTTTTCGAGTGTCATATTTGCTACAATATTGTATTATATAACATTTAACAACTGAATATAGCCAACAAATGTGTCCGAACGTCTCTCATGTCACGTAACGTAATAATGAAGCCCTTGGTATAATTACAGGCGGGTAATACACCAAACCTGTTTCCCAACGACGATTCCTATCCGCCTTGATCGAATGGCCTGAGATTAAACAGATGTTATCGAGGTGGACGCATAGTTGCATGTATGACCTGCGCCGGCGCTTGCGATGATGGCAATTTATTTTTATCGAAGGGACTTTGATTACTATCGTTCGAATAAAAACATTTCATGAAGAGTGATGATTGTAGATTAATTACGTTTTTTGTTATAAATCGATAAAGTTTAGACTTTTTTGATAATTGACGAGACTATCTATCTATCAATGTTAATAGTCTGTAATTTGAGGATAAGAAGGTTTGAATACAGAAGCCAAATATCATTGTTATCTATACATATAATAAAAATGTAACTGATCGCTGTCTGTACATGGAAGATATTTGAGAAAAACTATTATTAGGGGGCTTCATAAACGCAATAAAACCCAAAACAGTGATTATTAGATTTTTTGTATGTTTGTCTGTATGTCTGTTTGTCTGTGCGTTTGTTACGGCTAATCCCAGAATAGGCTTCACCGATTTGGGTGCGGTTTTCACTAATGTGTTGTGGTAAGCTTCACTTAACATTTAGAGTTTATTTTTTTTCAATCGGTTTATTTTTTTAATAAATTAAAAAGTTATATCAATTTAACTGTGCTACGGCCATATTGTGTCGACCTCACATACGGGGGGAAAGGGCAGTGAGATGATGATGAGGTTACGGTAGTATTAAGAAGGTAATATCATTTGGTTTAAGTAAAATTGCACGGCGGGTGAAACCGCGGGGCACAGCTAGTTATAGAATAAAACACATCGGCATGAACATCGAAACAGGATAAATTCGCTACAATTTAATCGCCCTGAACTACGGTATCCACGAATGTGAGTCGTTAAACTACCACCGGCAAAAAAATATTGACTAGCCTATTACAGTTTTACAATAGAATCGACTACGAAAGACCTCCCACTGACGTCAACATAGTATTTATTTACTAAGAAATAAATATCTATATACAAAAAAGTAACTGAACACCTAATCAACTTCATGTAAACGGCGTTTAAATCATGATTGAGACAAAAAAGGTTTTCAAGGAATTACATTTGTGACTCCAATTAGACCATAAACGGCCTTATCATGAAGCCATTAACCGACAAGGTACAAGAAGGGAGGTTTATGAGTTTTACTACACAAAATCGTAGCCGGCCATTTTGAACAATCTACCTTCGATTTACAACCAATTAACTCAATAAACACAGGGTCCCGACTGTACTGCGAGTACATTGAATTATGGCCATGAATCTTGTATGCCTACTTTAAACAATCTTTAAATATAAATCACCGAAATATTTAAAACATAATTTAAGCAATACTCACGAATACACACATCTTGAAAACATGTATATTGTAATTCAATTACACATGTTTTTATAGAGTACATTACGCATGCAGATGTATATACATGAGTCCGATGACGTCACAGCTAGTTACACAGTAGCTTATATTTTTATATCCCTCGCCAAGTTTTTATTTTTTAAGATAAAAGGTACCATGTGCTTTATTACGCTTGGAAATATGTGTATAAAATTACATGATGATAGGTTGATTACAAACAAAACAAGAAAACAAAGGTAGGTAACAAATTTGCATTCGCATATACAATATTATTTAGGATTAGAATCACTTACTTAAAAACGAAATTATTAAAAAAAAATTAAGAACTATGGTCACCCGAACAACTTACTTTTGGGACTCTTGTTTATGAAATGGCGTAGTAAAACTAATCAAAATCGAGCCGAATTGACGAATATACCTCGTTGATGGGAAATTTGAGTCAAAACAACGGTGTCTAATTGATCATAAAATATAATTATTGTCGAACGACGAACGGTAGCCGATGGCTATGAGTGTAGTCGTAAAAACTACCTAAAAGCTTTTTTAGTGTCACAAGATTTTAATGTTTTCTTGCTATAAAGCTTAAATAGATAATTGAAATTGTGAGAACATTTTCGTAAGGTTCAAACATGTATAGTTCTTTTATATTTAACTAATAGCTCGCCCCAGCTTCGTTCGTGTAGATAGACAAATAAGAATATATCCTATCTTACTCGCTGATTGAAGAGTTTTCAGTGAAAGAATTTTTGAAATGAGTCCTGTAGTTTTTTGTTTATTCGTTGCAAACATACAAAAATACAAATGTTTCCTCTTTATAGAATTAGTGTAGATAAAAGAGTTGAGAGATTTTTTTCTAGTTTACGAGCTCTGCTTTTGACGATAAATCGAAATCTGGACGTAACGAAAAAAAATCTTATGGAGAAATTGCCCATTAAAATAGCTCAGAGCTATACTCTATACATACAATAGCTAAGGATTATCAAACTTTCTACGTACACTTGTCGTGTACATTGAGACCAATATATAAAAATAAACATAATTATAACAAATAGCTAAAATTTAAAGTGCTCGGCAATTGAAAAACATAAATCTTATCTAAATTAAAGTTTCTAATATATGCGAAAATAACTTATGTGAAATCTTAGCTTGCTCGAATCGCTTGTGATGATGTTGACATGGTTTAAGCCTGACATTATGTCTCCTTTTATAATATAGAAAACGTTTTTGATAAATTAAGGGAAGCGTTTAATAGTTACTCCGACAACTTATTGCCTCGGGAAAAATGTTGGTGCTATTAAAGTAATCGGAAACTACCTTAGTTTTGGTTAATGAAATTCGTGAATGCAAACTACCGATACTTCTTGAAGTATTTTGAACCTTAACAGGTTGAAATAGAATTGAATGTTTACTGTGTAAGTTAATCGAACGTATGATATCCGGTCGCTTTGTAGCTGGGGGCGGTAATTTATTAATGTACCTTTAGCCACGTTTTGATAGATCAAGTTAGACAAAAGCCGATCGAGATTTCTCCGAAGCATGAGGTCTTCATCTTGATTTTAAAGTTACGGTACAATTGAGCTGTGTTCAATGACTGTGAGTCGTAATCCATCAAACTTAAAAGCTGTTAATCATACGTATAAAATGTCTTTACTTGCTTTGGTTTCGTAAATGGTATACCTCCGGCGATGATGTACGAGAACGAAAATGTAAAACGTTTCCATTAGTAGAGATCCTAATAATATTATGAAATCTTGATGTGAGTTTGTTTGTCACGCTTTTAGGCGTAAACTACTCGTCGGATCATCATTAAATTTTGAACACATATTTTCAAGAGTTAAAGTACATACCTTTTGTCTCGAAAAAAAAAAACAAGGAAGGCAGTCATAAGGACTGCCGATAAAAGTGAAAACTCAAAACAGGGTCGACAACAGTTTAATAATAAATAAAAAAACCCTTGTATCTGAAAAAAAAAATCAAAATGTATTACTAGAAAATAAATGAAAAAATGATTGTCGAAACTGTTCCAAATTCAAACAACTTCCGATCGCCTCGCTCGAGCACACTTTTCGTATCGGTCGCGTTCACACCTTACGTAACGCTCTCGTCGCATTCACCAGCTTACTCCCCAAGTCAAGCGTACCTAAAGAAGTTTTCACTTCAAAAAAACTTTCCATATTCTACTATAGGTTGCTATAGTAAGTTAGTATGAGTAAATTTGTAATACTAAGTTTACATACTACTCTATTCCATAGACAATTTAGCGAACGACAACAAACAAATGCGTTGACAGGTGGCACATTTTGACAAGCGACATCGCTAGCCATCGTTTGTATATCGACAGCGAATTTCGTTATGGAATCGCTTCGGAGATAATGTACTTTGTCTAGGTCCTCGGAGGGTCCTTAAGCCTTGCTATATGAATGTAAAGTATATTATGATTTTGAATTTTTTTGAGGAACATTATCGCTGGACCATTTGGTTAATGCATTACACGCAAAAAAAAAGATAATGACGAATAGCTCAATTAACTCAAACGAAAAAAATACCGATATAGCGTAATTTTATCTTATAGCATAACAAAGTAATTAGCCGAGATACTAATACATAGTTAGTGATGAATAAATCGACTTTCTAGACTTAGGCGTGTTCTTGTTAAACCCAGCGGTGGTCAGTATTGATCGTTATTTCATTCACGAATTGTACGGTGCCGTTTAACATTCCAAAATAATTCGTAGGTTGGCGATAGAGCGCGTGCTATCGGTGCCTATCGCCTTTCATCTATTTGTAATAACTATTCACTGTGAATAATAAAAAAATCGAATTTCCATATTGCCGGGTTACCGTAATAGCTCGGAGCTTATTTCGGCAACTATTTTATTACCATTTTTATTTCATAAATAACCTAGGGGCCAGGCAATGCAATGTGAAAGGAACGAAACAAATGTTAGTAACATATTTATACAAGTTGCAGTTATATTGATTCTCTGTCATCTCAATTGCATAGTGTTAAGGTGATTTTAGTTAACTGCTTAGCTTTACTTCAAAAAAAAAATAGCAAGTGGTTGAGGGTTGCCCAAAAAAGTGAAAACCTAAAACTATAAGATAAATGTAGTTTTTTAGAATTCAAAATTAAATATAATATCAAAATATGCGTAATGTATATTATATTTTTAGGCGTAAAAATTAACCATAGAACTTATGCTGATTAAATGGCTTCAGTACACTAAAATATTTTTGTATATTTCTAACTGAGCTCTGCTTTTTCACCCACCGCATCATAGCATAAGGGCTGTTCAATGCAAAAACATTTGATTGGTAGCTCTTGAGATTAGCGCGTTCAAACAAACATACTCATAACTTTATTTTACTCAAGCTTTACATCCAGGACTCCTAGCGGCATGTCATAAACAAGTTATATTCTTAATATTAGCATGTTGTAGACGCGTACTCATGGGATTTTACATAGAATAGTCTCTCAAGCTAATAGAAGTTTTACTCAAATGACAAGAGTATTATAAATACTTTCTGTTTCATCCCGAAGTCAGTACGGCTTTCATTATATTTTTTTATATTATATACGAACTAATTATTCAGGATGTCGAAACATAAGCCATTAGATATCCAAAATAGTGGCGTAACGTCTTAAAATTACACATTACGTTACATACATAAGGCATTTTAAAGTAAAACTTTGATGCAAGTAACAATTTGGCCCGCAGTACCGTTGCGGCAATACATCAGCTCAGGTGCTGTCTGCCTGCGGGCTAGTCGTGTGGTCCAAATCACAAACTGTCACGGTCTTATTCCTTAATTAGACTACGAGGTGACACACAATTTATGACATTTCTACACTTTTCATCTCCAAACGAGGGTTTGCATCTTGACTTGACTAAAGCCCATAATACACCTGCTTTAAATAACCAACACATTCCTTTATTCAACCATGGGTGCAAATTATGGCAGACCTACAAATTCCATATATAGGTCACCCCATACATAATTTCTACAGTACATCTTTGGATAGTTTTTAATGTTGTAGATGCTCTTTATTGGAATACATATCTGAACTGTATCGTAGTGTTTTCTGTGATATGTGTGAAGTGTTGTGATGAGAGAAAAATTAATGTATGTAGTGGTTTAGGGAGATGACAGGTGTTGTCTCCGAATGCACAAGAAGCTAGTGGACACTGTTGAAATCCTGTTAGTTTAGAAATGTTAATTATCCTGAAATACTAATGTATATGAAAATATTATTGATAATTAATTCAACCACGAGTTATCGCTGAATAAGTTTTTTTTATCTAAAATATTGTCTTAGTACTTTAAGGATTCGTCCAGAAGAAAAGGTAACGCACGGGAAGGTCAAACTGTTTATTTTAGTACATTTGATAATATGGCTCAATTCTTCGCTTCAATGTTGGAACATTTATTTAAAATTTATATGAAACGTAATTTAACAGTTGCTTTCAGTAATTACTAACTCACAGAATACGGTCGTTACTTTGTGTCATTCGTACTTCTGTGTTTCGTCGGATGAGTGGTTTGAGTCTTCTCCCCTCTTTCCCACAAAAAGACTGATATAATATTCGTAAAATAACGTTGAGAAGAAGCGGCCGAGAAACGTCAGGTAAATCAACTTGAAAAATCAACTTGAAAAATCACTATAAGAATTTGTAAATACCAGCTCTCAAATGAATTATGTAACAAATTTATTACTATCATCATATTAAGTCGAATTTTATTTCCGTTAATTTCTTTTTAATTAAACCGGCGCATAATCGAGTAGCAGGTGAGGTTCTACGTTATTGTGACCACCACTCCCATCCATATGGAGAACTAAGTTCGAAGCTGTTAGTAAAATATTCACGTCAGTTATTTATGACGGTCTACTGTCAACGGTAGACGACAGAGCTTATTATGATGTTATGAAATCATTAAATACTTTTACAGAAAAGGTGTTACTTTACAGAATACTGGTTTGAACTAGTTTTTTTGCTGTATTTCGTGTAATGAGTTTAAAAATGAATGTATTATACATACATAACAATACATTTTGAAAATAACATTTAACATAAAGGGAAGTGAAGTACCCTCTCAAAATGTTCTGATGTAGTTGAAGATTATCCTTTAGGAAGATATATCAAAGTCATTAATATAACGTATAACTAGGACTAACTTACAGTGTTAGAGTACGCAAGAACAAAATCTGTCGCACGAACGGGCCGGCTCGTTCGGTGAAATACCACGACCTCACAGAACACAGGCGTGTAGTAAAAATATCTCCGTTTCATCTAAAGGAAAATAACATTTTTCTGTTTATCCTCTCCGTCTATTACAGGTATGCAACACATCTGCAACTCATTAGCTTGTTGCAGATGCATAGGTGTAGGGACAGCGGTTACTTAACATCAGGTGATCCGCAAGCTCGTTTGCCACGTTCTTCTAGTAAAATAGTAAGTGGTAGTACCATCAAAGAAACAACTCTTCTGCTTCGGGAATAGAGAAATGTAAAAAAGAACACACTTATACTGCTGACAGAAGTGAAAACTCAAATATAAATAAATAATCAACAAAAAGAAACCATTGTATCATAAAATTAATTTAAAATTGAATACAAGAAAAATAAAATGAAAAAAGTACCTACCAAATATCGTTTAACGTGGGTTAAGAATTTTTCACTTCAAAAAAACAAAGTATTTTGAAGTATAATCATAGAATAATTTTGTTTGCTTTACAACACTCCGCTCAATTCGGTTTCAATTAAATGTCTATTCGATTTGAATTTTTATGAACATTGATAGAAAATATTTGAGTATTTTATTACTGCGCACACATACTACCGGCGTTTCCTTTGATATAGTTTGATTAATCATAAACTAGATTTCACGCATTAATTTCTTTTAATTAAACCAGATTGATCGTTCCTTTCAATTAGCCATTTTGACGATCATTTGAGAGGCAAATATAATGGTTCACGATGAATATAGCTTCGCTGTTAATTGTTTTATATGATTTATGAAATATAAAAAAGTAAAGTGCTCATTTTTTAAGTCGATAAAGCTCCGAATTGAGCCACGGGATCTAAATGTTATAAGCGCCATACCAAACACCTTATCTTATGCAAAACTTAAAAAGATGTAATAAGTATACAAAAATGCCAATACATGTTTATAGTTTTCTTAGATTTTGACTTAAAGCTGTAACTGGACATTAAGTGACAATCGGCACCCAACGTCAACCCAAGTTTAGTTACATTTATTTTCTTGAGTCTTGTATAGTTTGGAGACAGTTACAGCTAAAAGAAGTGGCGGAAGAAACTCCAGCAACGCTTCTATCATTAATAGGGGAGAAACCCTACCAGCTGTGTAACCGTATCCGGCAGTTAGGAATAGGCAACCAGCCTATTTTCGTAAAAAGGGAGGGGGATAGACAAGGGAAAAGTGAATTGGAGATGAGAAAATGGATAAAATGTTGACGACACTTCAACTTTTAGACGAAATGCAAAAGCGTAAACTTAACTTTGCGCCCGTATATGCGCGTGCGCCAGTCGATCAATTATTTTTAATGTATATAGCGAATTTCCACAAAAAAATCTTTAGAGTGCCATCTTTTATGGCATGTGATATTTCACAATTGTAAATAACTTACTGGTACCTTGAAATACGTAACATGAGATGTCGTTAGCTGACGTTATTCGAATACTAAATATCTTCCGAAAAAACGCAATCTTACGGTAACAGTGATGGTATCGCAGAGCGCAGCTCAGTCTACAGCTATTTTTTTTTATACGAGAAGGGGCAAACGAGCGGCGGGAACACCGAGGTGCTCAACGACGCCCATGGACACCTGCAATACCAGAGGAACTGTAGATGCGTTGGCGGCCTTTAAGGAAGAGATAGGCTCGCTTCTTGTATCAGGCCATCGATCCTTAGTCCATTTAGCCATTTGTGTAGCAGCTGTTGTGGCGCCGTTGAAGGAAAGGAAATAAGATTGTATTCCCTTCTTAATAATACTGGCTAATTTATAAGCAATTTAATAAGTAAAATTAATCCATATTCATCAATGTCACCTCTAGCGAAAGTAATTCGAAATCACCTGATTAAGTTTTAAAACGTCAAAATAGTTATGCCCAATAATCTCATACGTCGGCGTGGCGCTGCGTCTATAATTTTCTTTATTCGAAGCCAAGATACATAGCGGGAGTCGATAAATCATTATATACGGCCACCACTTTGATAACCAGTGCGGCTTATAGACCCAGTCGGACCCGCGTAGGCGCAGAGCTTCCATAATTAAACTTAGCGTTAGCAGATATCGATCACCGTAATGACGTTAACTTTGGCTCTCGTGTTTGACGTAGTTTCAATTTAATTTTAACGCCCACTGATCGGACCGTGAAAGGCGATTGGAAATTAATTTCTGACGCTTACCGGTCCACTTAGTAGACGTTTGAAACGTTACTTTTCGGACTCGTGAAATCATAAGCAAAATAGCCTTGCCTTTTTTAGACCTCAGTAAGTCTTTAAACCGCAGCAAGATTCAGCAAGAGCAGTGTTAATGCCGGAAACAACACTTATTGATGGATAAAGAGACCGAAACGAACAGGGGAATACAAGGAGAGCACAGAATACCGCCGTGAAGTATTTATTTCGCCTGATTTTCGTCTGATAAGGTAACACAGGCCTCTCTTTTCATTCCCTCCTCCAGTCCTTTTTACCTGATACTCCTCTTACATAAAAGCTGACAACACTTGTGTAACTCTGTTGGAAATATCGACAGATAGGTGTGCTCACATAAAAAAAGTAACATATTCCATATAGATGCAATTTCATCAAAGAGTGGAAATGCTTAAGAACAATAATAGTATATTAGACAAAGAAGGACTCTTCTCAACTCCTCTGGTTGAGAAGAGTTCTTCCAGACATTATTGGTAGGCAACAAAAGAAGTCATGAAATTATAAGTCATTAAATTTGTGGCAGTAGTAGCCGATATCTTTATAGAACTTGTATAAGGAAACACAATACACCGTGCTTTACTGATAGTAAAAATAATTTTTCAAAAATTCTAGGTGGCACTACCGTTTTTATCAATTATTATTTCATGTGTAATCAACAGAGACATCTGGTTCCCTTGTTATTATGAAGTGTGGAAAAGTTTGATTACACTCAACTACTCGGCCATGGTGACTACGGCGAAGTAGAAACGGTTAACAGTAGAGAACAATTTACAGTGTGATTATTAATAAAAGCACTAAATCAACGAAGTTGTTCTGGCGAAAAGGTGTTGCATATTAATAAAATAATTATTATCTACTGATTGCCTGAGCTATATCATTCGACAGGCGTGGCCGGTTCACACGAGCTCATGATTTACGGCAAGCAGAACAACCTTCTTCTGGATATTGGACTGTTTTATTATAACGATAAAATATTAACGCAGCATTCATTGCTCTGTGGTAAAGAAGAATTATTTTATTCTCGATACCAAGCCAGACATGGTTTGTTAACGAATCTTGTTTACGAAATTAGGTAAGATATTATGGTGAAATGGATTGCGTTGGTAGCAGACAGGAGTAAAAGATTTTAGTTTTTATTATTTGCCAAAGAGAAATAATTTCCTGTACAGTTAAAGAACAAGTAAGGTGTTCATCGTATCATATTGATCACGCATTGGTTTAAATGTAAATTTTTGAATTATTTTTTACTTGAATTTGTTAAATTTAAATGCATATATTGTATAACAATTATTTACTATGGTAGAAAGATACTCAGTATTATGCATTAAATACTGATTTGTAAGAATGTATGCTTAAAAAAACAATTAAAAAGAATTAGTTCGATTTGTTCTATCTATACACGAGAAAGCAAAATCAGCAACTTTTCCCTATTTTTCTTTTCTATATCGAAAAATTCTATGTCATTTTTCGATCTTAACGCTCATATAATAGATTGAGAAGGTTATAAAATTTCGTGTATATTATAATGGGTATCTACAAAATCAACCCTTTGTCTGTCCACAATACTAATCACACCAATGCACTAAAAACTCTAATCCATCTTCCTCAATCCACATTGTCTCTAATTGACGACAGTCGGGTACTATTCTGGCTACGACACGTGAAAGGGTGGGATAAAAAAACCCGACAAAAGGTGTTATAGGTAAAAATTACCTGATTGTTATGAATATGTATGTACGTATCATTATGGTCGGAACATGTGCGCGACACATGGCCAATGGAGCATAAGGGCCCTATTGATATGTTCAATGTTATTTTTATTTCATCAACTTTAAATCGTAGGATACTTATTAATATTTTTATTGGTTCTATTTATTATTTCGCCGTCGTCCTGTATCTTTTCATTTATTTAAAATCCTTCGTAATAATAAGTGAATTTGTATGTATGTCGTTTAATTTAATCGATCCTTAAATTATAGTATCATCTCTTCGAAATAATTATTTTAATTTGTTCGTTTTTGAAGCATTATTTATTTGGTACTCTATAGGAACTCCAAGTTATTTAGTTTCTTTCTTTCTAATATTTATTTAGTTTCTTTTATCATACTCGCGACCTCGTCTGCATCAAACAATTAATTAAAAGTTTAATATTTATTAGCATTGTTTTAGTGCTTTCGATTTTCTATATAACATTTATACGTACTTCACTTTTTCATTCCCAAAAATTACATTTTAAAAATCTTAGTCTAATTACATATTCTGAGATTCAGTATTTTTGGCCGTACGTTGATAAACCAGAATATCAAGATCCTCACTTAAATTTATAGCCAACATACATACATGGCATAGGCAATTGAAAATAGATTTCGAACGAAAAAAACATATCATAAGGTAATAAATAGGTATATTTTATTACAATTCACGTGACCATCCCGCTGACGTAAAAGCAGCTGCAGGTCAGAGCCAGCAGGTGACAGTTTTATGACATCATACACGTTGCCAACAAAAAAGCCTCTAACATCTTTTGCCACGCGCTAAATTGCTTGATTTAATTCGAAATTGACCTTATATTCGTGTATCGCTTGTATAAATGAATAAAATTTAAATAAATCTATTAGGTTTACCATAAC
>JWHW01007234.1:93386-103871 GCA_000931545.1 Papilio glaucus
TGCCCCAACGGTCCTCGCTTCCTTTATGCGTTTGACATTACGATGCCACGATTAGACTTGCCGGCCGTTTCTAGGTAAGTGCTTCTTGTTATACGTGCGATGGTATGTGCATGTGTGGGTGTGGGTGAAGATTTGAATGTATTTTTTCCATGTGTTTCTGTTCGCATTCAAGTTCCTTTTTTACTGATGATCTACTCTCATTCTAATACGGTAAGTAGAGTTAGGTCTCAGTTTAGTCATATGATAAAATAAATAAATATGCGCTCACGCCTCAGGGGTAGGCAGATATATTTGGCGCGATCCTGGCACATCTATCTACACATAAATGCTCGTCGGTTATCAATGCTCCTCATATCGCCCTTTTTTAAGAAGTCGCTAATCTGATCGATATAAGTTCTGCTAGCGCGGTCCCTACTAACACTGCCACCCACTTTTGCAACATAAATTTGTTTCGTTATTGTCTCTTCACTCATCTTTTTTCAACATGCTACCTTTCTCATTTCTAATCACAATATCCACTTTTAAGTCACACTATTCCCTTGTAATACTATTTTTAATCCTATCATTCAATGTCCCGCCTAACATACTTCTTATGGTTCGGATCTGAACGGAGTTAACTCTAGTAGCATGCTTTTCCTGCCAAACCCAGCTCTCACTTCCATACATTAAAGTGGGGACTAGTACAGCATTGTGTTTTGCCAGCCATTAGGCATTTGAATTATTATCTACTAGCTGTATAAATTATACTGTTCTGTATAAAATTTACTGTTCCAGAAGTAATAATCCTCTTCATTACCACTATTCCGTTGGTCCCTTCCTTCCACACCTTTATGTAAACAAAGAGGTAAACTGAGACAGCATTAATGTCATATGCTAGAAATATAACTAATAGGCAGGTGTATTTTACAGATTTTTTTAAAGTGAAAACTTCTTTAGCGTTAGAATATATCTGATAGGGGAAAATGTTATAGCTTCGCGTGAATAATGTGCTCAACATGCATCAGCAACACGCGTCCGCAGCATGCTTATTTGAATTTGGAACAGTTTCGACGAACTTTTTTTCATTTATTTTTCTTCGACGTAAGGGTTTATTTGTGTTGATTATTTATTTATGCTTGAACTGTTATTTTTCAAGTTTTGAGTTTCCACGTAGGACGGCAGTCCTTATGCCTGTGTTTTTTGGTATAATCTTATACGTCTAGTACGAATGCAGGGCTTTTTCCTTGTCAGTTGTCTAGCTCCGTACCACAACGGTATTTTTGTCGATAACGCACAAGCAATTCTTCATTCCGTTATGGATTTAACGAGACGAATCTTATTTCTTAGAGAAACGAACACCATTCTCGTCGATTTGAAACTATGAAATTTGGAAATATAATAAACATAATATTTTGTCGTTATTGAACATCAACTTGATCATTCTTTGTTTGAAACAAGGTCTGGTGATAAGTGGTAGCTTCACAGAACCTATCTGTATCGACGACTGGCCAAACTATCTTAAGGAATTATAAATAATTCCAAGCTGTACGATTGAATGGCAACCGCTAACTATGAAAACAAATATCATACAAAATCATCAGCACTAAAACAAATAAAATTTGAACGTGAGCTCAATGCATCTGCTCTATAATATAATTAAATAGAAGTGATAAGTCGAAATGAACCTTAGACTGAAAAAAATAAAGATACATTTATTGTAAATGTGAAATTGTATTAGATTGCAGTAAAATTGCTCCACCGCCACGTGCCTTATTTAGACTAGTTCAAAGTGCTTTGCTAGTATTTATTAGGGCCGCACAAATTCTGTGATTTTATTTTTATAAAAACCATACACTTTTACTCATGAAAGCGACATATCAATCACCTGAGAGCAATTTCAAAAGAGTAATTTTGTATTTATACTACTAATTGTTATTAAGGGAATAAGGCTGGGTCCAGGGTCCATTCATATTGATGTTTCCATAAGCAGTGTTTAAAATCCATCTTTAAATATAAAAGTTGGGTTTTTATATTGGGTGCTTAGTTTTTTTTTATTTGTAAGATAACTGTATGTTTTCATAATAATAATAGGAATCAGAAACAAATTAGTTAGAATAATAATATAATAGGTTAGAATAGCACGTCACTACATTTAAGTTGCAGTATGGTTTCTTTAAAAACTTTTAATTTATTTAAAGATTTTTAATTTTCATGTATCACGGAAGTTTACTTTTGACAGCCCTATTTCAAAATCAGCACAAACGTACGAGAAGCCGTGCGGTGATAGCCAATCATGGTGTTTTTTGCACAAGCGTAGTGTAAAATTACACCTCACTATATTTGTCTGTGGTTTCAGTGATCCAGATAGATGTGATTACATTGCGTATCGACCATTTTGATCGGAAACAAATATTGACTTGAGGTTTACTTTTTATTTTTGCGTCGACTCTATATTGTATCAACATAGTATTAAGTATATGTTTTTTGCAAAGATGTGGTTTAGAACTAAATTCCAATCCAAAAGTTATGTTCCAATATGTTGGGTTATACGAATTCTATAACATTTATTACACATAGTACATTCTATAATTTTAAGATAAATAAAGATTTTATAATTCTAACATTAACAATTTTGTTATGATGAAAACAATAAGGAAATCTTAACAAACATAAAACTTATTTTCTACATCAATTGTGTTTTCATTTGCATTTCATAGAAACTAAAACAATGACATGAGCTGTTGATGTTTTAAAGAAACTAGAAAACAATGCACACCTCTATCGACAAAAAATGTTAGAATAGAACTGTCTCGATTAGTAGCCCTCAAATACCTCGGTCTTTAGTCTCCATATAACAACTCACACAATTACAGAGTCGCCTACCCGTCCCGAAGCTGAGAATCGAGGACCATAAACACGGATTGCACCTTCACCGGAGTTATGCACGCGAAGCACGCCATCCTCGCGTATTATACTCAAACGATAAATTAACTCTTCGCACCCCGATAGAGCTTTGTGCAAATCGAACATCGATGATTTATGAACAATTATCGATTAATTCAAGCAGCGATCGTAAGTTTAATCGATATTATTAAGGAGCCGAGTTGAACGCGAGATCCGACAGAAACTAAATCACAACCATGGGCTGGCGTGCTTGTTAATTAACACTTTGATTTTTATATCATACAATCGCTAGAATTTTTCCATTCTTGTCTAGAAATCCGTTTTTATCAATCTTAAAACCAAACATCACTAATCTTCGTTATTTGGCTCAGTTATATTTTTTCTAAATAATGAAACATGTGAAGCAGACACAATTAAAGCGATTTTGTGTGTGTTGTATGTGCAATGACTGTAAATATAAATAAGATGCCGGGACTAATACACATTATTTTAGGACAATGTTGAAACAGTCACAGGTTTAGCTATTATCCCGTCTCCAATAGCAAACAAAGTCGCACTTATTTTAAAATATATAGAAAACAACATCAGTAATACAACGCAACTTGCATACTAAATAATTCTACTAGAGTGCAATTAACTTTGGCTTTCATTATCTGCAGACGTCACTTTCTAAGCGCTGGCTCTATTTAAATATCAAACACGATATCCTCGTTTAGATGATCCACTATTGAGACTATTTTAATAGCCGACAGGGCAACGAGCTGTATGAGCGATTGTGTCGGCGCACGGACGTGCGACCGATATGTTTTTTTGTCTATAAAATGGGAGCACTACTCATCAGATAGCGTTACAAAAAGCCGATGACGGAGTCTTCACAAAGGCGCCACCGTCCCGCCTCGATTACGCCCTATGACAAAGCATTTTGTTCCGAACAACACTCCATATTGATCCAAACAACTCCTCTATTTTGTTTGGCCTTTATTACATTTTTTACTCCGGTGATAGGTACGGAAGATGACCAGAATGCTGGAGCGTGCAAACTGAATCATGATTTATGCGCAGAGGCTCAAGTTTATCTGGGGGACGCAGTAGTTGGTACATTAGCTCCTGTGGCGCGATCTATGGCATTGTGCGCCCGCGCCGATCTAAATTGTTGGTTTAATCGAGCTTTTTGTAATCGCAGTTTGAATTGTGAATTCAATACTTTTCTGATTGTCCGATAAGTGCAAAAAATACAACGGGAATGTCGAAAGAGTCCGACACATCGGCGATGCTTTATAAATTGCATTGTTTCATAAACATGCGCTTGCTTATTATTTCAATAAGAGATTGTTTATATCTTCGTACTTGAGTCCATTATTTTGGACTGATGATACTTTCTTATAATTTTCATTATGATTAGTTTCATATTATTTTCTACTTAGAGAACCTTTCTTAGAAGTTGAATTGAAGTTTGAATACTTACGCGAAGCGGATGTTGTTGAAATTATGCCAATTAGGAATAACTGTGAACTGATCTTAGTGTTATTATTATATAACACTTGTTCATAAGATTTCATTTTAAAGACGATTAGCTTAAAACATAATTATTTCAATACGTCTAATACGATTATTCATTGTTCAGTTTTAAAGCCCACGGTATAAATAATTGGACAACTAGGTCATGAAATAACGAATCAAACCTGACTGATGAATAACCTTCTTCACTATAAGACGACTTCGATGACTCCGTCTCACTATCAGACTGTCCTTACATGTTATGATATAATGTAACAAAATTGAATTACCGTGAATAGTTCTTCGGTTCAGATCCAACAACTCAATGAAACATCTTGATGAATTGATTGAGTAATGAAAGTACTTTAGTTAAGCGTTGAGGTGGTCCAAATAAGACCACCCATGGAAATAATAATAAACGCAAGGAAAGGGATAGTTAATTTATTGACTAGGTCACTGACAATCAAAGCGTATTTTATTCGGCTCACATAAAAAAAAATCGAATAGTATCTATGCCCTACAATGAAAATCTTTGGTTCTGTCGAAGATATTTATGAGCACAATAATCACAGTAGGTTTAGATAACATAAATTGTTTTCGTACCTGTACAAATTCTAGAAGTTCATCAGTATTAATATAGTAACATTCGCGAAAGAAATCCTTCTTTCTTCGTGTTTCATGTTCTTTTCATATACGACTACCATATTAACCAGAAAGATATTCAATTCTTTCGCCTTGCACACACTTTGTTTTCAGTAAAAAAAATTTGCTCCTAATTTTATCTTATGATTTAATTTTATCGCGTTTATTATTACGTTTTACACATTGACATTACAGATGTCCCAATGTCAAAATCCTGGCAAAGTACCCCCTTATTTTCAATTATTATTTATGCTCTGATCTATACAGAATGAGCTCACAGTATCTTGAGGTCTTGCAGTTGTATACTTGGCTAAGGAATCCCAAGCCGTCGGTAGTACCCAGCTACTTACTTTTTGGAGCCTTGGTCTTTAAAAAAATCTGCAGTTTGTGATCATGTTTTAAACGCCCCTCGCCATTATATAAGATTTGATAAACCACAAGTCCTCGCGCTGCTTCCTACCCAGAATGATATGCGAAGCTATTGAAATTAAAAAAAAAAAATCCTAATTTATATAGGGAAGATTGCTCATAACTGTGAGAGCTAAACATGTCTCTTCCTGCATATGGTTTTTGTTTAGTTGTAAAAGAAGGTTGCAAACGAGCAGCGGTTCACGCGATATTAAGTGATTGCTATCCATAGGTATCTGCAAGAAGCTAAAGAGTTCCAGAATCGTTGCCTTAAATGGACAGAGGATAAAAAAGGACACTCTCTTTTCCTATTTCTCTCCTTTTTATCTCCCGTCAAATCCTTTTTCCTTTCCTAGTAACTATATCTATATATATAGTATTCTTATTAGAAATGGATGTGATAAATGAAAAGAGAATCCAAAGAATAGAACTTAACATCTTGTTTACAAGCATAGAACATTGATAACAACTAGCTGCAGCCCATTAATCATCGTTAAATTATCGGTAATTATATTTTAACTTGAATAATTTATAGACGTACAGACACAAGTGAAAGTACAGGCAATCTCTAACGAACATTATTCTTTGGTCTTCTATTGATCCGTGAGTATAATAAAGCAGTTATTTATACAAAAGTATTCGGTAATTTATATCAATTAATTATTTAATTAAGCCATAGTAATTAAGCGGAATATGACTTAAAGTCATCGTAACTTTAAGTATTGGTACTTTACTTAGAGTAACGTAGAATAAAATGTGACGAGATAGTCTGATTTCCTAAGAAACATTTTGAACACCTTTTTAACATACTACTGCCTCATGTAAAAGACTTCAACGCTTATAAGTAAGTACTTTAACGCCGTAACAATATTAAAACTATAAAATACCACCGTAGAGACACTATAAACGACACGGTGACTAATTATAGTGACCCACCCTTACCTCCTCTTCATTTTTTTCGACGTGTCGGTTTTACCTGCTTGCCATGCAATTTAATCTAACCGACTATTGTCCAACCTAAGCTGAACCCTATTTAATATGATTGATTACATAGATTTGAGATTAACTTACATTGGATTAACATTATTTCTCTATATAAACTTTACCATCCCCTACTTTGGACCTTTAGGAGATGAATTTAGAAAAACCCCTTTTTAAGCGTTCGGCTGCATAATAATAGAAATATCTGTGCAATTTCAAGGCTAGAGCGTTGAAATTGCCAGGCCCAGTGTTTTGGGTTGTGCGTCGAGATATCAGTCAGTCAGTCAGTTTCTTCTTTTATATACGATTATATAGATATAGATTATTATAACGGAGACATATTATATCTATGTACGTATTTACTTAGTCCTTAAAATGAATCATTGTCCATAACTTCAATATAAATACTCACTTTATTAGCTATGAACATATCGACGGATCAAGGACATGGGATAATGCGACCGTAAGTCAGAAGCGGGGCCGCTCTAACGCATTAATAACCCTCTAGTGCCCTTCCGTTGGTTCCTGCGCAAATAAAATGTTAGTGCAGCATTTATCGTCCGCTGGCAGCGTGTCCCGTCCCACAGCACCCCGCTTGTACCACGGCAGCGACAATTAAGACTTAATACCGCCAACTGAAGTTGTTTTATGCAAATCAGTACGAGGCTCGCGTGTTGGGACGCCTACTCGGTATTTGAACGAAGCTTCTATATTTAAAATGCTCTCTATAAATATTCCGACTGTTAAATTGTGATTGGGCTGTCAGTGTCGCAGATTAATGTACGACTGAAAAGTTGGCATGAATTTGTTTTAGAAATGCTTTATTGAAATGGAATAATTTTTTTTTAAAGAAATCATTGCTTGTATATTGGGAAACGATTGTTTGTTTACATCCATATATTATCTGAACTATAGTTATTTTTATACCATAACCTTAAATATAATCACGCCAACAAGTTCTCAAGTATAACAGCACCTACTCCTTCGATATGGTTATCACTCACACACACACACACACACGCACACACACACATAAAAACGAGTGCGTTTTGAGTATAATATAGTAATTTAATTCTCAGCTTAAAATATATAGTGGAAGATGCCTCTGGCTATTTTCAGACTGACTTGACACTGTTTGCCTGGAGGAGGCATATACAGCTAGAGCAGATTTCAGGCGTCAGACCGGTAAGGTTGCCTAGCCTCAACCTCTTTAAGAGTGACTTAGCTCGAAGTCTCGCTCGCTTCGCCTCGTTACTTTATTATATGTACGGGACCGGGAAGCTGCCGAACTCTTAGTCATTTCGGCGAACGCTCCATGGAGTGACTGGTCTCGACGGCCACTGATAGGTGACCTTGCCGGTTCTGAGCGTGTGTTGGTCTCACCCACTTTCATACAATACCTCAATTTCACACTAGTACTTGGTGAGATAGGGGTATGAAGCCTGAGCCCCTTTACTCGTGCCAAATGAACACTCATTGTAGATCATCCATTATTCCTATACATTTTTATAAGAAAGAGCTATTCTTGTTATAAACTTTGATTATCTTGGAAACGGCTGTAAACACCTTTGGTGTTTCCATAATCTTTTTTAAGCGGTAGAGGCAGCAATAGCAGGAGCTGTGGTATACCACATATAGCCATGGCTATAGCCATTACATGAATATGCTGACTTGACCGGGGAAGCACTGCACCGTGACCCCACGAAATATAGGCATAAATTATACCTCTATTTTTTTATGCTTCTGTATTTTATCTGTAAAGTGAGGTATGATTATTCTAATAAATAAAATCACCTTTAATTCTCCTCTTTCCACCCCTTTCTTCTTTCCTATTCCTTATTTACATCGTGTAAAAACGGGACAAAGAGGACAGGGGTCTTACATAGAGTGATATGCAGCTCATCGTATACTTCCGCAGAGAGTATATATGCATAAATGACTTTAGCAGAAACCTCACCAACATCATAAAGTCAGTACGGTATTTTTTTATTTAACTATACCACGTATACTATATATACCTGTTGTTATTTTGGATGTTTTAAATACCCCCCAACTTAGTGAGTCACTTTGAAGAGACCAGTGTCCCGCAGGCAGACTTCAGACTGTTTGGGAAAATAAAACAATTGTTATAAATGATAATATATTTAATTAACTTATAGTTATAGAAATATAAATAGTTTTATAAGTTAATAATTCGTATATAACATTAATTTGGACGGAACCCATCACAATATACGTACGTAATGTAAGCATATTACAATAACATAGTTTTCACATAATTACTATGTGGTGCTGAAAAATAAAAATAAAATATGTACACGATATTAAATTAAGGCGGGTGATAATAGTCTCTAGGTTGTTATGTACTAGTATATACATACATATGATTTTAAATTACTTTCCGAGAGAGGAAAAAAAATAATCAAGTATAAATTTAATGGATAAAGTTAAGAAAACAAATATTCACGTATACATATTTCCTTACCACACCTAAAAAGACAAAATAATTTTAATAGTACTACAATCCACCGCATAGTTAACTCGTCTGATCATTAAATAGTATATAAGTTAAAAACGTATTACTTTCCCAATTTAGTAATTGTATTTGAAAATATTACACCGGCATGTGACAGCTACCCTCAAGTGACCCTCCATTAATCTTAATAAGAAAAAACCTTACACGTAATTTTCAACATTGGAGTAGATATATTATTATCTATCTATTGGTCTATCTATCTATCGGCTTGTTTTCAGGTTTACAAGTCTTAGACATGAGAAGGATGAACCAGCCCAGATTAATTAAATTACATAGGTTGTGATCACATTTTATGTTTATAAAAATCCGAAATATTAAAACTCAATGATACAGCTGGCTAAAGGTTAAGCTCTTGATAGAAAATGCGAAAAATCTACAGCTACGTGTGTATTATTACAAGCTTAACTGTAGCTAAAATTGTTTCTTCGTAACTACATTTACCGTATAGTAAAACACTCCAGCCTAATTTTAAATATGATTTATTATTGACGTCAGTACAATATATTATTGTTAATTAAACATCTATAAAAATAATTTAACACTTAAATCTATTTAATATCTAATATCACACTTTCATTAATAATTTGTAACAAGATGTTACTATCAAATTTTTTGATTTTATCGTAAAACTTTAGTAGCATACGTAAATGTATGTATAGTCTTATATATTTTACACATAATCATACCGTAACTAAGAGATTTAATGGTCAAATACTGGAGTTCTTCTTATATACAATACGGAAACATATTTTTCACCGAATGGAGTCTTGAGTAGGTTTTTCAGGTAGCATCTCTAGCACTGTTCCTTTGGTGTTTCGCTGAAACAAAATATAGTTATTACAAAACAATAATGAGTATGTACACCGGTATATTCTAGAGTTAGGGCTCAATATGTTTTTTAATTTATTGCTATATTATTGACGAACAAATTATTGAACATTTTTTATTTTGAATAAACTAGCGCTTGATCATGATCCCACCTAACGTCAAGTGGAGATGTGGTCGAAAGATGGTATGAACTAGTTTAGAGTACCAGCCTATTCGCTCTTCTCTTGACTCACAACAAATTGCGGCGGAACCGACGCTAGAAACTTGTTCCAATCCAATTTTTTTTTACCCAAACCCTACTCAATGCACTCATTGAGTAGGGTTTGGGTAAAAAAAAACATCATCATTCTAAGACTAACTATAATAATCCTCCAAGGATTCTAATAACCGACTGCTCGTCGGTATGCGAAGATGTATGATGATATGAATGTAGAAGAAGCGAGAGAGGTGTGCCAGGATCGTGCCAAATGGAAATCCATGATCTCTGCCTACCCCTCTGGGTTACGGGCGTGAGCGCATATTTATTTTATTTTATTAGGATTCTAATTGCTACACATATGTTTTGTTAAAGACGTTATGAAAAAGATAAATATAGTTTTTTTCCCTTCACACGTACATATTATTTGAGATAAATATCTAACGCACTATGTAGTTCAGTATAATATAATTCTTACCAGTGTGCAAAAACAGGTGATTTTTAAGATTTGTAT
>JWHW01007234.1:107989-118885 GCA_000931545.1 Papilio glaucus
CTAAAAAAGGCCGATATAAGGAGCACCCATAACCGACAAGCATGTATGCGTAGATGTATGAATGTAGAAGAAGCGAGAGAGGTGTGCCAGGATCACGCCAAATGGAAATCCATAATCTCTGCCTACCCTTCTGGGTTACGGGCGTGAGCGCATATTTATTGATTTATTTATCCCGAAAAAAGGCTGAAGTCACCATCGAGTTCAAATTGAATCATAACCTAACTTTAAAAATAAAAATTAATTGCCGAATGTATATCTGCGCCTAGCTACCTATTTCTGTATTTTTTTGACGTATTTGTAATTGTCTGGACAAAGTTTGTATTAAAGAAAATGCTTGGGATAAAGATATAATCGGATTAACAAATGCTATGTCATTTATACGGTTCCTACGCCTATTTATTGATATTATAACAACATTTTGTAACATAATTCTTAAATTCACAGAAATTTCCAGTGTTTATAATATGAAACGAATATATGCAAAGCCGCGCCATAAGATATTCTTTATTCATAAAAAAAATATATTGTACTCAAAAAATTATTGTCAAACAATTCTAATCGAACATTACTTTTCTATACTAACAAATATATTAAATCAGCCTTTTTAAGAATGTTTCCCCCCTACAGGGACACAAGCCTCCACTCAGAGCGGGAAGGGGCCGTAACCCACCACGCTGGCCCATTGCGGGATGGTGGATGTGACATGGCCCATGTCATCGAATTTGGTGGTTCTGAGACACGCCGATTTCCTTACGATGTTTTCCCTCGTAATGTTTGTAGCAGTGGTGATGAAATAAATTACTCAAAGTAAAACACCTATCTGGGTTCGAACCCGCGACAGTACGTACGTCGGGGCCTATACCACTGGGCTACCACTGCCCTTTTTTACTGTTCTATGCTCGTTTGTGTTTAAATATTATTATTACTAATGACTTTCTTCATGATTAATATGAAGTAGCTGGTTTATTAAATAACTGGTGTCATATAAACATAGGTGTGAGTATTAACAGTTACTTCATATCCTGTAATCTCCGAATGTTAATCAAGTTATATCCAATAATCCAATTTCGTGGGCTAGGATAGATCCTCCCATTTAATTTTCGCTAGCCCGCCCACAATCTACACGCATCAAAAAAGCTATAATTACTACAACCGAGTCAATTTAAAAAGTGCCTCGAAACTTATTCGAGCGCGTTAGCATAAGCCATATTTTATACGGACGGGTTGCCAATTCCCCAGTGGCTTAATCAAGGTGCCCCAAAAAAACGACTCCCGACATTATTTCGACCTTTCTCGCTACCGAATATTGCAATATATAAATCAATAAACAAAGAACCATTAGTTGTCTGACAATTTCCGTTGGATAAATCACGGCTGGGGCAAAAACCTGGGCAGCCATTTTATGCGTACTCGGATAATGAAGGAACCCTGTTTTATGTATCACGAATAAGCCTTACGATACGATATTGAAACCATAAGGCTTTTAAAGATATTAAAGTTTTTTATTCAATCATTTTTTTAAAATTACCTTACAGATTTATGACATATGAATTTTAACTAAGTAACTAGCGTTTGAACTAAGTAACTAACTAGTATTAAGTCGCTTTGTTCTAATATATCAACAACTATTGTTTAAGTTTGAAGGACAACATAGATGAGTGAAGTAATTAAAGTACCAAGATGACATTAATTAATTAAGAAGGTTATAGACAATCAAAATAGTCGCCAAGATTTTGTACTTCTATGTGTCGTAATAAAAAGGTGTACTGTGACCTTTGATTTGAGAGAGCGATAGTACCTATCTTATCTCTCTCATGTAACGATGTGTATCTAAAAATTAAGTGATCCTTGAAATTACACTCTCATTTTTTGTCTAATTATTGAATTTTCAAGTAAGAGGTACTTCAAAAGAACATAGATCAAGTTTTAAATAATTATCTTTCAAATAATCTTTCAAATAACACTGGTTACTGGTTCTCTGATACATTTTTTTATTGATTCAGACTATTTATAGTCGACTCATCAATTAAAGCAAATTATATAAAAATCGATTCGTATAAAATCCACTCTCGATAGCTAAATTTTCGTTCGATCACCGATCCGTTCTGGGTTCGTATCTCGACGGTACAGTGACGTATGGGCAACTGATATGCCGCGCCGGCTTATGGAAATCGAATGCAAATGCGAAGCCCGGCGCTTAATTTAACTAAAATAAATTGATGCGACGCCGACTCGCGTGCGGGGCTATTAGGTTACGGTATTGCTCGTTAGGGTTTTTGCCCGAACAAAATGCGACCCGTACCTGTATGCATAAAAACATTTTTGACTTTGACTTTAGGATAAAGTCGAAATACTTTTATGCAGGGGATTTTTGTGTTCTACCATCTTAGATTTAGTAAACAGTTATCTGTTATTCATTCGGCTTTTGCTTTAAATAAAAGCCTGTCAACACCATTTATTATCCATTATATAGCTTTTTTAGAAAGGATAAAATCACAGCGTTTACACGTTGATAGCTTTAAAGCATAACTTACGGCTATCGGTAAAGGTGTCGTGGGGATACAATTTTTTTTCTAAAAATGTTTAAACAGGTCTACGTAATCAAATAATTATTGAATCCTTTATAAACATATACAACGTTCTAATCGCCTTTCAACCTTTATGGACTAATTAATAACCGTGGCCCAATTAACTCGATCCCTGACTAATCAATATCGTGGTGTCTGTTGAATCTGAAACGAGACAAGGCCCACATTAATTGGTCCCTCGAATATCTCGAGATAGCGAGTTATGATTGGCCCCTACCAATGGACTAAGACCACGGCCATTTTATTGGTATACAATAAAAATAAGACGATGATTGTTGATGGATGACTTTGGAATATATTTGCACACTGTAATATAATGATATTGACAGAGACGCATGAGACTGTTATTCAGCAAACCAATAAAATTTGCTGTGATCTCTTTGACTTCATAGTAACAGCATTAGGGTAATACTTGTCATTCAATGTTATATAGTTATACTACGAATCGTCTGAATTGACGACATCCTGAGTAGAGTCGCAAAGGTGATCGTTGCTGTGTTGATAAATTATTTTCCGTTTTATAGTATCACTTATTTAATTATGATCGAGTAGTGATCTTATTTGACAAGTGAACAAGTCAAATATATTCATAGAATTGGCTAGTTATCGACTGTAGAAAATAATATGATTTCGAAAGCATAGACTAACAAGTGTGAACTCACCTCAGCGCATTGGCTATTTCATTAAGTCACCTCCCTGGAATAATTTAATCAGTACGGACGGCAGCAAAAGAACGATAATGCATGATTGATAGTGTTATGTGGTTGGCGATGCAATCGGCCTGACTGCGTCGGGTTCAAGTGTGTATGCGTTTTATAAGTGACTTTTTATCTCTCACGTACTTTGTTTGCTACAATTAATTAAGGAGTTGGTAGTAATTATCCAAATTCAACGGGAATTCTTTAATTTTATTGCACATGCAAAATCATTTATTTTTATTTAAGCAAGTAACGAAGTCAAGTTGGCAATTCTATATTAACATTTTTCAACCGCTTGAAATCAGTCAATGCTTGTGGTTTATCGTCTATAAAGACAGCATGATCTACCAATTTAACTGTGAAAATGAATCAAGATAAAATAAATTTTCTAATTTCTCAACGAACATCATATAACGTATTCTATTCTCAAATGCAATGTTTGTACACAAAAAATATAACAGAAAAATTGATACAACTTAAAATATAAATCAATAACTGTATCATAAGATTACAATATCGTATACAGGCATTTTAAAGTTGACAGCTTAAGCGCTTTATGGAGGAGATTGGAAAGGGCTAATCATATAAATATTATTCAAATTGATGTAGCGTCTATGATTAGATACTTAAGACTTAAATTTGATTGTAACTTAAATTCAGTTACGATATACGAGTCACAAGGGCCAGTACTAAGTACACGTCTCTACAACATATTTTAATATTCATTTCAACGTGCCGCCACTAAAAGATAATGTCACGAGCGTCGTGTACTACTATGATTGAAGTATTTGCTTCTATTTGATCGAAGACATCTCTATTAAAGGCGACAACGTTATACTTCTCACCATCAGACACCAAGAATTAATTGCTGGATTTCTTTTAGACCATACCTAGGTCTCTTAAAATTGATATTTGTTCGATAGTCAATACGCTGATCTTTTTCATTATTAGATTAATGTCATGAACGAGCAAACCACATGAATAATGATCTTAATATTTCTATTTTTAAGAAAAATATACTAAAGAGATACTCTTAAGACGATAATCAGTTTTATCTCCTTCGACATTATCACCGTGTATTCATTAAATAAATATATTATTTGTATAAGATTGATATCTTAAAGCAACGCTGGCGTAAAAAGAATCCGAATCAACACAGTCGATCTTCGAGTGTTCGCGAAATAATTTCTCTTGAACAAAGAGCATATAATCTACAAATTCTTACAGAATATAAATGTAATGTAAATATAAGATGCGACTATAACACATTATTGAATCTGCAACTACGAATAAGTTCCGCAAACTCGCCGTCGCTATTGACACATCTGCATTTTTTATGAATGGCGAACGCTCCCGCCGACACTGCGCTCAAATGAAGCGGAAAATAGTATTTATCTGCACGCGTCGCATAGCTATAAAAACAGATCCAACTAGGGTGACCATTCTAAAATCAAAATAGGGATTTCAAGATAAGTGTAGTTATGAAATGTTACCAAACTGAAGAGATAAAAAACACCATTCATAATTTAAAAGCTTATATAAAATATAATGTTTTTTTTATAGTTATATTCTTTTAGGAATATTAAAAGAACATTGCACATTTTAAAGAAAACTTGTTAATTGATTTAGTAATTATCTTACGTAGTAACTGTACAGTAAACTCATAACCTCCGTCATCAACGCGCGAACACATGAGCACTCTTAATAAAAGTAAATCAAGACAGAGAGTCGGAGTCGAAATCGAGTGTATTCCAGTTAATTTGTGGAAGAATGAAATGAATACAACATTGAGAGAGAGAGAGAGAGAAAGAGAGAGCGATTGATTAACAATTTTTGTTTTCATTGAAGTAGAAAAATAACTAAAGATAAATTGAATTACTTAAAGTAACATTTTATTACAGAGAGAAATTGTTCGATTCAATATAAAATAGAGAGAGGTGTCTTATAAGGCACTCTGTTAGAACGGAGATCCTTTCGCTGTATCCTTGTACTTTACTGATTAAATTAAATGTCTTTAGGACAACCAGTTGTCTGATGTTACTGTTACGCTTACACTTTTTTCGGTCTAACCCTCGGCCTAACCCTCGGCCTGCAAACAAATGACAACGTGCGATAAAAAACTCCGTTCTATAAAAATGTACACTTTTTCGTTTCACAAAATGCAATATACAGTGTACAAGAGAAGTTTCACTTCAAAAATTGGTTTCATACATTGGTAGCAATTAAGTTTTTGTTAGACACTGCCATATGTGAGAATGCAATAAATGGAAATTACTAAACAACTCACACTCTCTATCTGTGAACTGTTCTTCAAATAAACTGACTTGGATAAAATATCAATTTAAATATTAGTATTTATATTTTCCAAACAATAATTTGGTCACCATAGCCTCAACGAAATGACGCGGCACACGCTCGGCGTGGCTGATTAAAATGAATTATGATTGTTGGCGATATTGGTCATTATTTGTAAATCAACTGTATTGTCGTGCTCATTGCGTAGAGGTGCCACCGGCACGCGATCCTTGATGACTCTTTGATGTGGAGTCAACAATTAAAAAAAATATTATAACAATGGTCGCATTGTGCTCTTTTACGTCCATCCGGTATTAGGTATATTATAAGACTCGTAGTTATTAGTGGGTAATACTATATTTCATATTGAAATTAAATTTATTGAAATAAATGAATAAGCTCTCAGGCCCGTGAATAAAAGGTGTAAGGAGAGAATATAGATTTCCTACATCTACGCATACGTACTCTTCGGTGAGGACTCTCATGTTTCCTTAATGAATTTTCCTTGACATTCTTTTTTCAATTATCCTATCAACATATCCGAACCAAAGGTTAGATGTATATTAGTTATTTAGTTTAATTTAATATTTACTCTTCAACAAATGTTTTAAATTACTTTTAATAATGTTCGTCGGTTTATAATAATAAGTATAAAAATTAATAACACACATACTTTCAAATAAATTCATATTTTAATAATGATTATTAAAATGTTTTAAATTACCAATTTCGGGAAATAAAAAAAGGTCTTATTTCGTTTATAAGCTTTCTCGTCCGTGAATTGAAACAATAAAAAGTCGACCATAGCTTCATTAAGAACTAAAATTTTAATGTTTCTTGTTTCTCGTACTCATAAACTGATTAGGCACGAAACACGAGATAAGTTAACGACATCACTGCCTCAACTGGTTAGGGGTTTTAACCTTTTACTTTGAGATAATCTGGATCATATGAAAATAAAATAAAAACATATTAAAAATATCTTAAAATTTCGCTTTAATTATTTTAAAAGTGTAATTACAAAAAAAAAAATACATATGAGGTTTGAAACCAATAGCTGTGACTCGCGGCTTGATTTGCCGCACCGTTTATTTAAAACGAAATGAGATAACATATTTTTAAGAAATTGTAGTATGATGTTAAATAACCTCTAACAGAGGTAGAACCAACACCATCTGTGACACGAATGTGCCGGCTCAAACGGTGAAATACGACTTCACAGAAAACAGACTTGAAGTAGAAGTATTTCTGCATTTCGTCTGATGAGTGAGTTGTATTCCCAATTTCAGTCTTGATCCTTTTCCCATTCTTTCCTAATAAGAACAAAGTAATAATAATAAATTAAGCAAGGGAAGAGGATTAGAAGGAGGTGGTAATGTATGGGGAAAAAGAACTTGTTCCCTCTTCCCCCTCCTCTGTCCATTAAAGGTAGGCAACGCATGTGCGACTCATTTTAATTATTAACGAGTCTTATGATAACTACATATTGAATGACTCAATCTGTACAAAAAGTTGTTTGATTCGCCGCCCAAAAGCAAACAAGTCCAATTGCGTCAAATAATCGTTAATACTGGAACCGATGGTTGATAAAATATTCAATAGAAAATTTATACAGCCGCCAATCAAAGTACAAACTACGACGTATAACACGGCCATAACAAACTAGAAGCAACGTGTAATTGTGGCTAACGTACGTGTCTTCGAGAGTATATTGGACCAATAAATGCGTTGATTAACTTCCTGTGTCTTAAAGCCCTACTTGAGTTTGTCGTTGATTTCTTCAAATAATTATTTATGGCTTACTTTTATATGTCACAGTGAATGGTCAATATCCGTTATTACGTACTTTTAAAGACTAGCAGTTAAGTATAGACCAGCCGATATAAGAAGATAAATGTAAATTTTTATCATTAACTAAATTAATTGTAAACTAGCAATAGTCACCAGTTTTACTTTGATTATGCAAATGATAGTAGTATTGATAGTGATTACAATCTATTTTTCATAAACGTAAAGCTTGTTTAATTTAATTATGAGAAATCGGTTGTAAATCAGACTCTTAGCTACGATTTACGATATTGTCGTACGTTAGTATCTTAGTATCATCGTTATCTCCCTGCTTTTCCCCGCTTAAGTTGGGTCGGCACAGTACGAGCGTAGTCTAAACTGTATTTCGCTGAAGTTTTTACGGTCGGCCTACTGCCTGACAACGTATTGCAATGTATTCCCCTAAATTAATTTTTACTTTGGTTCGAATGAATTTAAAAGATCTATATTTTTTAATTTAATTGTAATTTTAGTTTTTGCTAAGTTATGTTTTTTAGGGCAGAATTGTTAAAAATGGTCTCATACGCGTTTGAGGCAGAAAAATTGATTTTCTCACTTGTCTTTATTTAAAAAGACCGTGAAAAAGTTAATTGTCTTGAATTTCAAATGTGAGCGAAATGTGGTGAATATTATATTGATTCGCACTTCAAAAATTTGCTCGCACAAAAAACGCAAATTACCGAAATGTAATTAACAGATTTTTTTACGTGTACGATTTTTAAAACCTTTTGTAAGAGCAGGTGCGACAGACAGACAGAGCGCCTTTTAATGAGATTATAAAAACAATATGGCGCCGGCTGTAAAATTTGTTTTTGAAGATATATCCTTAATACAATACTCGATTTCACAATCCTCATAAACATTCTTTTTAATTATTATATTTGTTAGTTATATTAATTAAATATTGTTTATTATTTTTATCAATAAACAATAATTGTAGTTATGTTTCCACTATATAAAACTTTATATGTATTAATATCATTAAAAATTTTAGACTGTACAAACACATTGACAAGTTATGATTTATATTATGAAATCCATTATTACATTTTGAAAATACTTCCGATTGGATTTAAAATGCCCAGAACTGATTGTTACTAAGTGGTTCTAAATATAGTGCTTAATTAACGTTACTTAAATTCGTATTAATTGCAAGCCTTTTTGACGACAAATACAGTTTCATCTGAAATCATATTTTTCAATTTCAAATAATCTACAATAGAACGTTGCTAAATATTTGATTCTGTTTGAACATTATGTTAACACTTTTCTTATTATATTACTTTGCCTTTCACCTAACAGTTCATTTGTTACAGAATCGAAAATTCAACACACACGACGTTTGACGCGTACCACCAGAGCGGTCAGACCATATTCAGGTGTCAGAGTAGTGCAGACTATAGACGCAAATCCGCTCAAGACCGCTTGACTCCTTGTTATCCATTATCTGAACATGTTATGGCCTATAGAAAAGCGCAGAGCGGGTTCTGTATTTAAAAAAATGTCCTGCCAACTTAGGAACTCATCATACGAGTATATAAAAGAAGAAACTAATTGACTGATATATCAACGCACAATCCAAGCTACTGGGCCTAGAGACTTGAAATTTTTCACAGTAATATCTGATTTTTATAAATTCATCCTCAAAGTAGGGGATGAAAGTTTGTATCGCGAAATAATAATTATCAAATGTAAGTTGACCTTAAGTCTATATCGCTAATTATATTAAATAGGGTTCAACTTAGGTTGGATTTTGTCGGATAAATTAAATTTCACGGTGGGTGAAACCGCGGGGCTCAGCCAGTCTAATAAATAAAATGAATGTTGGTTCGTATTTTAAGCGCCATATCGTTCATCCAATTAAGATAAAACTTTTGTGCACTGCTCTATGTTAATGTTATTTGGTTGCCATTTCGACCAAAAGTAATGTTATTAAGTGTTCTGATCACTTTTTGTGTATTTGCAAACGTATTCATCAAAATTCACTTTAATATGTGACGTTCAAATAACTTATTTAATATACGTTAAAGTATTTTCTAATCTTGCACCACACGCGAAGGTTTTGCGTAGTCGCCAATTGTTCGGACAAAACGTTTGAGGCGATGTAGTGACGGACGCGCGTCGACAGAGAACAAATAACGAAGCTTTAACAAGGGAGTGTCGACCGACATGCAAATCGTGTCGATACGATGCTGGAGCTTTTGGATAAGTGCAAGGAAACTTCCAAACCTGTCAGGTGTCACGTTACGACATGTTGGAAATTCCAATTTCATCTTGTAACCTTATTGGAACAGAGATAGCAGGGATTCCACTTTTCACCGGGCTTATTAGATCTCAATTTTTGATAAATTTTACAAATACTCATTTGATTTCAAAAACGTCACAAACAAAATGGATTGAAATGAAATACAGATTTGTTTAAAAATTACACAAATTTCGTTCACAAAAAGTATTAAAAATACATGAAATAAAAGTAACAACGGAAAAAAACTGCGAGCAATATAGAAATTAAAACAGATATTGATTATATTGGTAAATCATAATATTTACATTATTTAAAGATAATTTAATTAAATCCATAATCTCTGCCTGCCCCTCTGGGTTACGGGTGTGAGCGTATATTAATATTTATTTATTTAAAGATAATCTTCGCTTTGTGAAATTTTAATTATGAACCTTATGACTTGATGCAGTTTACAGTCTTAGTACCAATTTAAATTTAAACAAAGAGTATATTACTTACGTAACTGTCTTAAATCTCAAATTATTGTAAATTGGACGGTTCTCGCACTTTTGTTTACGATAATAAGTTCCGAGACGCATATTCTATTATTCTCAGGTCATTCAGAAGAAGCTATTGTGAATCATTCTTGCCTATCAGGCCATTGTGGGAGATGCTTTATTTCTGAGTGTTGCATGGCCTAAGCGGTAAAGACCAATTTATTTCAACTCCTTGACATCTAAAATATTGAATATAACGAATAAGAGTTATAAAAAACGACTCATTAAGTTTACTTATTTGTAAGTAGTTAACGAAATAAATGACTTGTAAACAATATTTGTTAAAAACTCTGTATTACTAAGTCTCATTTTTGTTACGACGACCGAGGAGTTCTGTAGACTACTTTAAAATCAATAAGTAGAATAATGCTAGCGACCAAGCTCCTCAACGTATAGTACAGCATATAATTTTTTGACAAGCTTTGATAAGGCAAATTTTCAACAACTTAAATTGTCTACGTTTTATCATTGCATTCCATTTATGATGGCTATACGGTTCAGAGGACCTACATATTTGATTTCACCAGATACACATGGTTTATCTCGTTGTTGTTCGTAAAAAACGCTAATTACTACTACTTTAACCATTGCTCGCAAGAGAATACTTAAAAAGATAAGTCCGAATTTTATAAAATCTAACCTAACTAAAAGGGAAGAGGACTGACACCGGGCCTCCGGCACTTCAATCATCATACGAAACGCAGAAG
>JWHW01007234.1:122759-139672 GCA_000931545.1 Papilio glaucus
TTTTGATAATATGATATAGCCTTTGTCACCCGGGGATAGTGTAGCTTCCCAACAGTAATTTTTTTGATACTATGATATAGCCTTTGTCACCCGGGGATAGTGTAGCTTCCCAACAGTATTTTTTTTTTCAATTCAAACAAATTCTCCTCTTTATAAAATTGATATAGATAAGGTTGGGTTAGTTAAAATGTATACATATAATGATTTGCAATTATTGCAAACCTCTTACGGGGTTGGAACGGTGCGAAAATGATGTTTTGTCACGGAACAATCTGCGCGGGTAATTAAATGATATACACGTAAATAAAAAATGTAATTATGAACAACTTCGCAGTATCATAATGTGATGCAAAAGGATACGCTATAAGGCAGCATGTGAATTATTATTAGAAAAAACCGTAATAGCACCATCTATTGTTTTATCAAGGATAACCCGTTTTTATACTATTACGCAAACCGATTGTGTTCATGAATATAGTTTCCGTGATTGAGAAAAATGTACAACCTGAATATCAGTAACAGGCATTATCTTATGCAAAAACTACGATTCATATGGTTGGTTCTAACTTAAAAGATTGTAATCGTATATGTAGTGCTGTTGACAAAGGTTCACCTAACATCGATCTAAATAAGTAGGTACTCTTAGAAGGCGGAAACAACAACTTTAATTGCCTAACCACCTGCATGAAAATCCTTCACACCTGACCTCAGTAAAATATTATTTGTTGATAAGACTATGTTATACAACACATGAGGTGTTCTGATAAATTAAGATCTTAATAATATATAATATTTAGTTATATCATATATTACAAATAAAAATCAATGTTTGAATATATGTTATATTTGGTTGTCCTCTATACGTTCCTAAACTATTGATCAGTTTGCGATGAAAGTTTGGTAGGGTGTTCCGAGGACGCCCGCAAGGGTTAGTGTGCCAAAAATATATATAAATTAAAAAAATCTCGATGTAATAAAACTTTTTGCACAAAGCTTTGACATATTGAAGAGATGGTAATAATAGAGACTTCGACATACAAAATATGCACCAAATGCAGATAGTTCAAAATAAAACACTTAACAATATATAAATAAAACCCGTTGTATCTTAATTGTATGTAATTAAACGTAACTCTTCTTATAAAGTTAATATTTCCTTAATAAAATAATGAAAAACAAATATTTAAGAATATATAACTACTTTGTAAGGAAATTAGCGAATCAAAGGTGTACAAATTGCTTCAAAGTCCACACAACCAAACCTTTGTTCCCACGAACACGCTTCGAGAACTCCAACTTTTTACCTTGGTGCATTTAAACACTCCAATACAACTCGGAAAATAAATCATTGAAATTTTTGCCTAACCAATTGTTATTAAATCATTATTAATATATTTGCCCGCTAAAAGTAATAATGTCATATAACCTTTTTTTTTCTTTTTACCATCTAATCTTAAAAATCCAACACGCTCGAGCGGCATAGAGACAAATTTAGTTTCGCCTCCCCTGCTAGTGTTAAATTAATTGATTGAAACACAAACGCTTTTAGAAGTAGTTAGAAATAAATTGAATATACCTTTATGTGTGTCATCCGATGGTAGTACAGGTTCGAGCTGGCGGTGAACCTCTTGCCGCAGTGTTGGCACTGATGCGGCTTCTCTCCTGAATGTATCCGTCTGTGCGTGTTCAGGCTGCTTGATGTACTGAAGCCCTTATTACATACCATGCACACGTGAGGTTTTTCACCTAAAACAAGTTATCAAATCATATGATACTCACTTCCAAGCTAATGTCTGCTTTAAAATTCGGTGTTAGCTTTATAAATAAAGAGTTAACTAAACTTTTCTTATAACCGCCGCTATTAAATCAAGTAACATTACACCTCCTTTATTTTAATAACACCAGATTCTTCTGCATAAAAATGTATTCATGATTCTGAAGGCAGCATTTCCTTGCATTAGCCAGTAGCGATGAAGTTTTTGGACCCTGTTGTAAAAAGGTGTAAAGCTAGAACTATTTTATATTAGAAATATGATATAAATACACATACCTGTATGAGTACGCATATGCCTCTTCAATAGAGATGGTCTATCAAAAGCTTTCCCACACACTTCGCACGGTAGGAGCGCTCTTTCCGATTTCGCTGGCCTCCTTTGTATTTTAGGTGTCATTTCTAGTAGCTCATTAGACGATCCAGCTGAAGATGATGTTAAAGAGTCTCCGGATACCGACTTATGTTCATCTTCGGCTCCCGATGGCGGGGATATTGGTAGAAGTACTCGCGATAGAAGTGACGTGGACAGGTCTAAAGGAGAATCTGTGAAAGAATGATTTCTTTTAAAAATATATTATTATATACATATTTCAACTTGATACTCAACAAATTATATGATAGTTCATCGATTGCTTCTGTCATATGGTTACTGTAACCCCTTGCAATTTGCTTATGCGCCTGGTCGCTATTTTGTCGACGTAATTTCGTGACATTGAACACTCAGTACCGTTAACAACACTATGTTGTTGCTGCTATTGTTGTTATTGTCATCTATGTCTTAAAATGGGTGAGAAAATACTTCACAGTAGCGCGCAATGTCAGAGTCAATCACGGATATTGAAAATTTTAGAAGGGGATTAAATAATCTTAACTAAAACATGACATTATAGTGACATCAAAAATATTAACCAGCATACCAAGACAGTATAAATTTCATCACAGCTTCAGAATCAACGGCGGATGATAAAAAGGCACTTATTGAATGGACATGGAAGTCCATAAAAATGATCCAGTCTCAAGATTTAGAAGCATAGCCACCATTCGGGTTTTAGATATTTTTACACCCCATAATGGAATCAATTCATTCTAAATAAGGTTTTTTCGACCAATCATAAATAAATCAATAAATCATTCGTTTGAATCTATAAATTGAGACGAAACTCTTATCATTAAAAACTTGCCACAATCAAAGTAAAGCATAATTAAGGTAATATTAACAACCGTAAGATCGTTATTGTTGAAGTGTAGACAATCTGTATTTATGGCGTATATATACTGGAACCAGTCGCTCAAATATATTTAAACGCTGAAGATCATAAAATGTCTATTATTTTTATGGCTAATAGCCACCGTATTATTTGGAGACGCGTTAAACTTTAATCAAAGAGCGAGATGGCACTGAACTTTGTGTTTTTAGACTAAACCTTTTGATAGTCACATCTCAAGGTCTATCGTCGTTAATAGTTGGAGCCTCGCCTTAGGGGGTATTGGATGCATATGTTTTCTGGCTTTCGTTACTATCATCATGACACAGACAATGACATAGGGTACTTATTTACCTTTTATCCCGAAAATAAAACTGTTCTCAAGGTATATAAAAGCTTTCATTTACAATATCGGTTGTCATGGTAATGGTCCATGTTTTGACAATAACATCTTTTTTGATACATGTTACCTACACTTTAAAGTTAATGTACGCGGAATCATGTTACAAAAATTTAGCTTGGAAAATCAAAAACGAATGCGTGGTAAGCCGCGGGCAAGAGGTAGTATAGAATATTGTTACTGTTTAGAACCAAACTAAGTTCAATAGCACTCTAAATCTGAAGAATCAATTACGTGAATACAGCGGATAATGCTGTGAAATAATATGGATGAACATAGTATGTCATTTTCATTATCATCGACCAGTTACACATTCTTATATATTTAGTTATAGGTCAGACAGATGTGTTCCACGATTGGTCTGTAAATATCTGAATATGGAACCGCAAAAGTGATGGTATCTCCAACGAGCCGACAGTCGATTTACTTCTACTTGCCTTGATAACAAATGTTATCGTCTTGTAAGGTTATTTAAAGCATGCAAAATAATTCATACATTTTATGTTTAGTCATTTGTGCTTTGGTAGTTTTAATAGATTTGTTTGTATATTATTGTAGTTTTGAAGTGAAAACTTCTTTAGCCTCGTTAGACGATATTTGTTAGGGGAAAATCTTATAGGTTCTCATGAACAACATGATCAAATAACATGCTTATTTGAGTTTGGAACTCTTTCGATGTACTTTTTCATTCATTTTTCCTGTATTCAATTTTTAATTTTATTGTTAAGATACAAGATTTAATTTTTTGGTATATTTATTTAATTGTTTTTGAACTATAAACGCGCCTTTCTACCTGGTTTTAAGTTTGTGTGTGACTTTTGTGGCAGTTCGTATGAGACAGACTACCTTTGTTTTTTGCTATGTTTAGGTATTTAAGAAATTTGAATTTGTTTATTTTATTTTTATATTTGCAGTTACTTCACTATCTATACATATAAAAAATGTAACTGATTGCTGTCTGCACATGGAAGATATTTGACAAAAACTATTATTGGGGGCATTCATAAACGCGATAAAACCCAAAACAATAATAATTAGAACTTTTGTCTGTTTATCTGTTTATCTGTGCGTTTTTACCGCTAATCTCAGAAACGGCTTAACCGATTTGGGTGCGGTGCGGATCACTTATGTATTGTGGTAAGCTTCACTTAACATTTAGTGTTTGATTTATCTCAATCGGTTGATAAATAAAAAAGTTATATCAATTTAAAGAACCATGTCAAACATTTGTTTGATAAAAATGCTATAAAATAGAGTTCTATATAGTAATTAATATCATTTCGTTCAAGTAAAATTGCTGGGCGGGTGAAACCGCGGGGCACAACTAGTTTTAAATAAAGCTTTATGTTATATTATTGTTATGACAAAATAAAGATTGATTTAAAACAGATAGTTAAAGTACCCCTACTTTACGTACATTAGGGATTAAATTACTGTGTGAATTTTTTGAAGCGAATTGTTCATATTTTTAGTTAGTTATTCTGCTATTCGGGGCGGAGACAAACCAACAAATCAAAGATAAAAAATAACTGTTACAGCCTTTCTTCAGTTATAAATGGTGTAACTAACACGAATTTGTTTTATCTGTACATATAAAAGGTGGCGTGGGTATGTCTGTATGCTCCTTATAGACTCTGAATCCACAAGACCGATAACGATGACATTTTTAGGAATGGTTTTGATTGGCCTAACATTCCATAGCATTCCATAGCAGGTAATTCTGCGATGTTTGGTAGAGGTCGGATAAAAATAATTAGTGGTACACAGGCGATGCCGGAGCTATATATTAGTATAAAATATAGATGAGGTTTGAGGGAATGATTCTAAATGGAAGTCCGAAATATCTACTCACTACTGTACTGTACTATTTTTTGATGAGAGAATATGCTTTTGTCTTTGTTTATAAAACATAGTTTACCTAACTTGAAACAATGTCAGTAAATACTGACTGACAATAGTCTATAACTTAAGTCCAATAAGTTAGTAAATGGAGTCGAACAATATAAGATATATGTGTATACAGGTATGGAGGGTTTCCGTCGACAGCTGCATTCGAATCGATATGGTCTCCGATCGGATCTGCCTTTGCGGTGGCAAACGGTGCCGCGGCGTTATCTTGCCGCGAGTATAACTGCCGAGCTAAGGCGTGTTTATAATAATTCAAAGTTATGGACTAAGTTAACCAATAATGTAATTATTTGTGTCCATTCGAGGCCACATCGTGATTTAATTTAAATATTATTACATTTAACGCTATTTTTGAAGGTACAAAATATTGGGAAGATTGGGATAGAAATCGCAAAAATACTCAAGAATTTTTATAAACAATCATACGTTTTATACTCATACACTACGTTATGTAGACGATATCAAATGTTGAAGTCTTTGACTCAATGTAAATTTTGGGATTTTTATGCTGGATACGAATATAACCATAATAATAATTATTAAAACGCTATATACATTATTAGCATGGATAGAAGACATAGAGATAAAAGAGTAATCTTTCGTATCGCGCCATTTTTTTAACATATAAATGTAAATTTCGTTAATAAACAAACAAAAGCCATTGCCCTAAAAATAACGTTACGCTTTATTTAGATATAAAGCTCTTTACGAAAACGATTTTATAGTTTCCGTTTTAGACAACTTAATTTCTTCATACCGTACATCGACACCGGAGACAAATGACATTCGCGTAGATTATTTATTCCAAAACGCTACCGCATCAGAGGATGTCAACATTTAAAAATTGTTTTCCATTAAATTGATAACAGGTTATAAATAACATAGCGACAACGCGTTTCGCCGCACGTCGTCCGCTACCTTAGCGCGATAAAAAAGCAATCACAAAACGCGCGACTACCGAAACGAGACGCCAGCGGAAGGCAGAATGTACTTTGATGTGGCCGCTTACAACACAAGAGTCCACAGCAGAAGTGTATTAAGTACAACCACTTTATATCAAACCCGGGATGCTAGATAAATTAACACATACACTGTAACTGATTTTACTAAACGTCGCATTAAGCGGAACATTTGTTAAATGAATATACTTGTTTTTGAATTTATGTATTCCCAAATCTATTGAACGAAGACTTAAAGTTTTACATATTATAAAAGTATTAGGTAATTACTTTTTTTAGTAATACCTATCATTGCTATTAGTGTTGTTTACTACCGAATTTATGCTATATTAATCGCATCACTTGATTTTTCATAGCCTATGCCGTCCTGCAAACTATTATGCAGTAATATTATAGACAGTGTATATCCGAAGGCCTCCTTGCACGGCAGTGTTCTACTCTACACTCATTAAATTGATGAAATGAATCATCTGGTGCATTTATGTAAGTGAAAAAATGAAGGCATTGAAAAAAAGATTGATTAAATGAAATTACTCAAAATTAGGTCGATTCCCAGTTTGCCCGACGAAAAAATGTTTTGAGTGTGTTTTCATGACACATATTTCTTTTTACTTTTCTTTTAAGGCTATAGACTATGACAACGAGTGTGTCAGATTTGTTATATATAGTTAACCTTAACTTTTAACCGTTTATGTCATTTACAATGCGATTTAATAAAACTAACTAAAATAACGTGAGCTATTCCAACTGGTAAATGAAAACTTATTAGTAAAATTTAAACAGAGAGATGCAGCTAACGAGGCTTTGTCGTCTATCGCACTTCGCGATCAAATGTCGCCGCCCGTCTCGTAAAACACGAACTCAATCTTTATATATTCCATTCGCTTGTCCTATCAGCGTGCGAAAATATTCACAGATAATAAATTCACTCCTTTCTATTTGCCGCTCGGATAAAACCATCAACCATATTCGAAATCAAAATCGTTACAAATTTATAGTTAAGTATTTTATTTATGTTATTATTTTTCATCTTAAGTGTTAACATAAGAATCATGTTAATTTATTAAATAGGGTTATAAAGTTTCAGAAATGAACATACGATGACTTTTTCTGATATATATGATTTTTTATATTGAATTAACTAGACCACGATACCACTTGATGTTAGGTGGCGATGTAGGAAAAGGATGGTACGCACTAGCTTAGCGTCATAGAACAAAACACGACGCAACTTTTTCCAATCTGACAGATGTGTAATTTATCATCAAACATCAGACGATCACTGCTGGACCTAGGCCGAATCGTATAAAGTACCCCTCATGGTACTCCTACAACCTCGGCTAATCGTTGTGGCCGTCACTTACCTTACTAAATATTTTATTATAAAATAATTTTCCATAAAAAAGTCTGCGACTTTACATCAATAACAAATAGTATCCAAATGTATTCACATTTTTGTAATATAAATATGAGTTCATATAATTAAATCGTCTCAAACATGTCGAGAATACAAACTATAAATCTGCTTTCACCACGAATACATTTGCGTACGTGCTACCCGCTACAGACAAAACGTTCAAGCAGTCATTACGTTCATTTTGTAAAGATTGTATGAGGCATAATAAATACCTCAACACGTATCGCGTGTAGATTATTTTGATTACATATTCAGATTGTATTAGTGGAGGGTATTTATTTTGTAATTTTACACTGAGAGAAGAAGATGGCAATTGACTCGAGACGTATAGATACTGTATTATTATTCTTAGTAAGACAGTCGCCTGATCTATTCTACTATTCCTTTAAGGAATTATGACTATTTTCGATTATAAGGTGTGATGCCCCTATTCTTGTAACAGCTACTGCTGCCTGACTATTTTGGTAGTACTTTTAAAATATACCGTTTTCATCATCATCCTGCCCTTTTCCCTAGTTGTGTGGGGTCGGCATAGTATGTCCGTAGTCCATACTGTTTTGTCTAAAGTTGCTGCATGCTGCCTAGCTGACAGCAACCCTCCTCGGGAATAAGATATACCCATGTCCAAAACAAAAAGAAAGTTGTTCATCTTGTCATATTGTGAACTTCAACAGTTTATAATCTCACCAGGCATATTATAAACTGTCAGCAAATTGAAACTGGACGAACTAATCATTCACAATGCGCCGTATTGTTGACATTATATAATAATTCGCATAAGTTTAGTACAACAACTTTGCTCACCTTCCAAAATAGAGTCCATTGTTTGTCTGTACAAGTTGTTTCTCATCCTGACGAAGAATAACTCCTCCGGTCGTTCTGGTAAGTAATATACTATGAGTTCCGTATGCGCTGATATTGGCTTTACAGCTTCATACACCGGCTCCCCTTTTACTTTAGTGCAGACTAAATTAACCTGGAACAACAGATAAAATTACTTTTTGGAGATAACAACACTCAGGCTCCCCAAATGAAGGCTAAGGGGAAAAAACAATGTTTGATGCTTTAGTTCTCATTATCACCTACCAACACATTACATGATAACAGCCAAAAATATATCCTACATCCTTACTTATATTATAAATGTGACTATGAGTTTTTTTTGTTTGTTATGCTTTAACTCCTTAACGACTGAACTGATCGTTATTCAATTTTGAACATTTTGGACAGAAAATGCTATAGGGTACTTAGCTTTTATTGCGAAAATAAAATGGTTCCCGAGTTACATACAACCTTCATTAACAAGACAAAAGATATTTATTAAATCAGTATAGAATAATTGCATAAGAAAATTACTTCAAACCGTTTCAAAGTAAATAAATAAATATACGTTCACGCCCGTAATCCTGACGGATAGGAATATGGATTTCCATTAAGCGCGATCCAGGGCGCCCTTCCTAAGTATGTCACTAATCTGATCGATATAAGTTGGTCCTTGGACGTCCCCTACCAACACTGCCACTTACTTTTGCAACATAAATTTGTTTCGTTACTCACTCTTCATTCATCCTTTCAACATGCCCGAACCGTTTAAAAAACGTTTTAAACTACAGCCATAATATATGACTAAAGGATTGTGTTAACTCTTTTACTCACTTGTGGTCCATAATTCTCCGACGCGCGCAGGAATCTGACCCAGTTACAATGCCTCACCTGCACCCCACCGGAAGTGCACACTTCGTCGAAAAGACCGAATCGATGACGAATCTGCAACAAAAAAAAACTTTAGAAGATACGGTTAAACTTAAAAACTAATTTTAGCTATTTATGACAACAAATACATAGTTAATAAACTTGATACTTCTTCTGATGAGTGAGATGCTGAAGACCTAATTCTACTCCCCTTCCTCTTTCCATCCATTTCTAATAAGGAAAGGATGAGAAGGGGAGGAGGTTTTGACTGGGGTGGAGATAAATAGGAAAAGGAAATATAATTTTGTTCTGTTTGGTCCCTCTGACAATTAAAGGTCAACGCATCTGCAACTCATTAGTTTGTTGCAGATGCGTAGACCTTTAATTAATACCAGGTGAACCACTTGCTCGTTTGTCCCCTTTTTCTATAAAAAAAATCGTAAATGCACAAGGTAATTTCTCCGCATTTTTTTCATGTGAGCAACTGAATCAATTTGTTTATTCCCTTATTTATAGACATAGATTAAATTTTAAAGATTAATTTTAATACCAACAACATTCACAATGAAAATAATTTGGTTCATAATATAACAATTTACAAATGTGTTATTTATAAATGATGAAACTTGTGAATATTCCTGCATTTTTAGTGTCATCACATCATAATAAAATAACAATTAAACAAATCGACTTCCTCAATATAACATTAGCAATAGTAAATAAAACTATGCTTTTAACCTCAAAATGCTCTCGCGTATTTGCATCCATAAACATTTAATTTCCAAGCCCTTATCTTAATTCATAGAGATATCCTCTTAAATGATTCCTTCGAATCAAAAGCACCGCAGGTGGAAAATTACGAGAATGTATTTGTAATCTCATAATCAATAAGAGTTTCAATTAATATCATCTCGAATTATAAGCGTAAGAGTCTTGAGTGCAATACGCTTAAATGCGCACTGATAACACATATAAATTGTCCGCATTTCTCTAATAGCTGTTGTCATAGATGGTAAAGGTTATGTCGCAGATGCGCCAGAACATAACTAATGTATTTTACCTAATAGATTTCACAATTAAACTATTGCGTAGGCAAACTAATTGATATCTACAACTTCGTTTGCCTTTTAAAGAGCAATGAAGTTGTCGAATTTTCATACAACAGTAATCCACACATTTAACCTAAAAAAAGGATTTTTGGAAATTCAACAGTCACTATTATTGGTTTTTAGTTGATGTATAATGTAGATATACCAGACATACAGGTTCCTCTATTTCACATGTAGATTGATTGATTTGTAGTTTACGTAAGACACAAATGACTACGTGCTTAAATAACCAAATAATAACATTTCTTAATTGTGATAAGACTTTATGTATACACCAAAATCCGTATGTTACTATTGAATTCTTAACATAGTCAGTCTATGAATACTTAATCTATGACAAGTCAACTTCTAAATTGCCGATGCGTACCCAATACGCAACGACGTGAAAATTACGAGAAACAACGCGAGCGAATTGAATGTGCGGCTCGCAGCGTGGTACCTGAGCAATTAGCCGGTGAGATACAGACCCGGGCGAAGCCGGGTCGAATCTTTATTAGCTACCTGATCTTTAATTGTACCTTTACCTTACTTTCGAGATATCTTCGAGCGCACGTGGCAATTAAAATGAATTTCATAACGATTTCAAAGTCTATAGATAAATTTATTGTTTTTAATCGTATAAAAATCGACAATAATTTATTCCTATGAGGGGTCTGACTTATAATACTAATGTTTTATTTGTGCTGATATTGCGTAATACTAAATTAGTGCGTACCACATTTCGCCCACATCACCACTTACCATCAGAGGGGTTTGTGGTCAAGCGCAACTTTATTAGTTATAAAAAAAACTAACTTCGAGTATCAGAAAAACAACAGTAGTTCGATATTCACTTAATCCCATGAGATTATTATTATTTTATTAACTCTAAATCTAAGCAAAAACCGGACGTACCCCTTTAATTTTATGACATTTTGTTATTTTATTAAAAAAAATATTAGTAGATTATGCAAATAAATGTACTAACATGGTAACATTAGTAACATGACCAAGCATAAGCAGCAAAATAAAATGTTCACGGCGATAGTCGAATGTTGGATTAGACTATCCACGAACCCATGTTTCACAGACCCATTAGGCTATAGGCGCCCATTGACAAATGTCATCGTTAAATAAAATCATTAACTACAGTTTAACATCATATTTCTGTGTGACTTGTGCATATTGTATTTGAGTTTTTAGTCAAACTATCATAGCGATTGTGATTGTGGGTGGTTGTAGCAACGTCCCAATGTGTCACTATGGTGTTTGCATGTGGACCTATGGTTGGAGTAAAAGATACGGGGAGTACAAAATGTATTTTTTAATAATCTGTTATCAATAATTTACATAAGAAAAAAAGCGATAATTTCAGGATATTTTTTGGAATTATATGTCTTAAATTTACAGATTAAAATTGTCATAAATATATTACGTTAATGTTACAAACTAATTTAGCAATTATAATAAATCTTGATGAGTAGAAAGATAAAAACGAAGTAATAAGTTTATTTTTTTCCGGCTCGATTTAGACGTAGTTATTAAGTTTAATCTAATTAATGTACCTGTTAAGATCTCCGCTAGTTGATAAAGTTTCAATTGAACACTCATTTGATATAACCATCGCGGTTTATAGCCTTTAAATATGTTAATTTATCACATAGTATGCTCATTTTAAATCGTATCTTGCATGTAAAACGATAGCAATATATCAATCATAATTAACTTTTTAAATTTATTTTATTTATGTCATATTTTAATTCATCCATTAGCTTTTAAGTATTCATTGTTGGAGGTAACGTAAATTGGTTGAACATAAGCACAGCACATGCTTGAAGCTGAAATAGAACCAATATATCACATCACATTAGGGAAATATACCAACAGGTCCGTTTTAATAATATTACAGACATTCGTCTCTCGAATATCTTTCAATTAAATTTTTATTATTAGAACTAACAAACAGCAGGCATTACATTTTAAAAAGTGTAAAAGACAAGAAAATTTAAATATTATGACATGACTATTCAAATATGTATTTATTATGGTTAAGCTTTTTGTAACAAAAAAAAGTTAAATTGCGTTTAGCGATGATAAATAAGTGTTACCAAATACGCACAACAAAAATATTCGAAAGAGCCAACTTAAAATTCCATCCGTGCCTCACAAAATGAGCAAACGATCCGAATTTATTACGATGGCCCGCGCAATCGATTCTGTATCGATTTTTAATCAATCTCCTAAATGGTCTCTATCAAATTTAATTGACGTCAGTCGTGAGAGCCCTAAAAAGCCTGCACGTATTGACCGACGCGATCAAAAACAATTATTGAGACATAAGCAAAGGGTACCTCACTAAATTTTCTTTTTTTTTTTAGTTTTAATGAACAGCAGTGACAGACTAATAGTAGCACGTCTCTTGACTCACGATCTTACAGTTAGGAGTTAGAATCTTAACAGACTTGTACCAAAGCTTCTGTTTTTAGTACGCATGCATGGAAATTACTTAGCACAAAGTATGAATCTTGGGTCTTATAACTCATCATCATCATCTCTTTGCCCTTTTCCCACTCTTGTGGGGTCGGCACAGCATGATTGTAGTCCATACTGTATAGGTTTTGGCTATAGTTTTTACGGCCGGCCGCCTGCCTGACGCCAACCCTCCTTGGGAATAATTGGTTGTACATACATATGTCTTGTTTTGTCAGTGTAATCAAAGACAATTTCGTCGCCGAGATAGTCAAATGTCGCGAGGACTATTATTGATCGGGCGCATGCCTTCTCATCAGGTTCTTCTTTAGCTGATCGGTATTCATCTTCTGTGATAATAATCCCGTTCTAATTTTCATCCCCGTAGAACGAGCGCCCTCTTCCGTCTTGATGGAATTCCGCCAGTATCTTTTCTGTGTCGTAAGACATCCGTGTTTACTCATTACACTACATTTCCGATGAGCAGGCAGCATGCGGTAGATATTCAACATAACATTTACATTACATTTCGAACTATTTTCTCGTTGGTAGCATCGTCCAGTCTGTCAATAAATGAGCGAATTGATAACACTACTTTTACACTACTTTTAGAAGCCCCCTTGTTGATTTATAACAAATACACACAATTTTTTCTTAGATGTTTGTATAATATAAACAAACTAACAATATTAAAAATACATCCTACAAAATAAATAAATTCAAAATAATTTGAGTTTATTTATTTTGAGTTTATTAATTTGGGTCTTATAACTAATTTCCAAATTTTATTTTCTAATGTCTTACACTGCGCACAAATATCACCTGATAACTTAGAACACAAGAATTCTAAAAACGGAAAATCATTGGTAGCCCTGACTGTTGTGAGTAGAACACCCACCCTCTTAAACTTTTTTGTCTACTGTATTTCCAAAAAAATGTTAAAACAATACCAAAAATGCTTGCGGTATTCAATAATTTCGTTTGCTCTCTTGCCTCAGGCTCTTAAATAGCGTCTGACGTCGTGATATCCAGCAGTGGGCACGTATACGCAGCTTACAAATCCGAAGGCCCCAAGTAGGGTTTCATTTGTTTTCAACCATCTCAAAATGTACCATAATTTAATGCTTCACCTGTATACGCATAGATCGTAGATGTTAGAAAACATGTATCTTCCAAATCATAAACTAAAAAAAACTTTAACGAATTTTCGTACCGTTTAAACCAATAGACGAAGTCATTCATGAAAGCTAGATATACTTAATCTAACATGGTAGTATGAGCCAGCTCGACCGGTGAAATACTACGCGCAGTAGAATGAACCTACGTTTCGTCTGATGAGTGAGGTGCCGAAGGCCTAATTTTGGTCGCCATCTCCTTCCTATCCTTACCTTATTAAAAAAGGATAGGATGGGAATACGACCAAAATAAAGAATTCGACGGGAGAGGGGATGAATAGGAAAATAAAATATACTTTTTTCTGTTTATCTCTTCTTCTGTTAAAGATAGGTAACGCATTGGCTCGTTACAGATGCCTGGGGTGGCGGTCATTTAATATCAGATTGTTGAAGAAATCGTAGCATGCTGATTCGCAGTGGGACATTTAGTTGCCTTATTTATTGTGCTACTTACAAGAAGCCGGGGAAAGTCACTTTAGTCTTCCCAAAATGTGTAATATGTAACTAAGTATATATTTTTAAGAATCCAAAGTATGTTTATATTAGTCTTCTTGCATAATACAGTAACGAGTAGGTACGTAGCTCGGCAATTTGGTTGTTATGTCGACCAAAAGTATTTGGGATTATTAATGGAAAAATTATGAAAATGGCGGACGTAGCAGACGGCATCCACATGCGAGAGCAATACATTAATTTCATGATCGCGTTTTTAAACAGAAGCCTAAATTGACGTCCGCGCCCCGGGCCTGCATTACTGACGTCTCCGTATGCACTGCAAGTTAAATATAGAACCTGCGTGTTTCCATTGTTCGTAATAAGTCGACAGAGTACAAAGGAGAGTAATGTGGAAGTGGAATTTAAATGTCATAATTCCATAACTGAATTTAAATAATTTGAGTGCATATTACAATTTAGTTAAGACATTTCTGCGTTTGCAAATAGGTAATAGAAATAAATACAACTATAAAGAAACTGTCTGATGAATTTTACTTAGCATGAGGAGTTTTATTTAAAATTCAACATAAAGACCATTGCAATTATGCTGTAGTTCTATTAACATTTGATGAACGTGTATAATGGAAACGCGCAGTCAAGGCATCAGCACGGCGGCCCCCCCGAGGCGATCATTTGCCGCACTTCCACCAAATTGCGCGGCCGCGTTCGTGCGCGCGTGCTATTACACGCACAGAAAGTCGACTATCAATGAAACGGCTCGGTAGAGTGCTGCCCACTGGATTATTATTGTTTAGATAGCCAAGCGAGTGTTAACCGAAAAAAAATTAACCTCGCCAGATGTTTGGGACGCTTCACGCGGACGCGTTCACATTTAACTTATGAAATATTATAAATAACACGAAGTCTTGAGTGTTTGGACAATTTAAATCCTCTTTACACGCTTATATCTGCAGAGCTTCTACCTATTCCTGAACCTGATGAGTTGCTAATTCTTAAGATAATCATTTATGCACGTTCATATACATTACTGGCATATTATTAGTTACAAAACGGTCAGGCAGCGTACCTTTAGAGACGAGATAAAAGGAGAGAGAAGGATAATTGTGACAATTATTTATTTAAAAGAAAAGACATCTCATACCGTGATAAAACACTTTGTTACCAATACAGCACGTGCCCCGAGACAAGTGTCCGGAGCGGTTTCTAAAACAACACGAAGTCGTGAAGGCCGCGGGTAAACAGTAATAACATCGCATTACCGCAACCGGACACTCGGTCCGTATATGGCAGTTGGCGCATAGGACAATGTGGAGCGGTTTTTAATGTAAAGCGAGCTCTACCCATTCTTATTAAATAAGAAATTATATTTTTTTAAATATGACGTATTCAAAGTTTACTTCAGAATTTATCTAGGCTTTTTGGTAAAAATTATACTGTGGGTTGACTTTTTTTATTTTGGAAATCTTACTACAATCCCTGTTGCAGAATCTTTAGGTAGTAGGCCTGTTTACCAAGCAGATAGAATATACGAGTCAATTTTTGTGTAACTCGCCAATATTTTTTTTCCCTTCCAGTCCGTTTTATATTTCATTTTTTTATCCACTCTCCTTCTCCTTTCTATGCATCCGTAAATCTTCTCATTTTTCTAGATGTTCCGGATAGTGCACACTACAGATGAGTTACTTGTGAGTATTGCTCTTTTAGAAAACCTTAGTTTAAAAAATCCTACTGCTGCTAACCCTAACTGGAAATATAGAAAATAATAACACATATTTCATACATTTTACAGAATACAGATACGCATTCTATCAGTTTGTTTCACACAACTTGTTGCTTGCTGTTCCACTTGAGTGGCTATGCAAAAAAGTAAAAAATTCTAAAACTAACAAATATAATAAACCCACATACAATAGAAACGCCAACCCCAGGCCAGTTGATTTTACCGCCTACTGTTTTACGTTAATACTAAGATGTATGCTTGAACAACAAAACAAACACAGAAGCTACTCAGTAGCAACATTAAATGGCTTCGCTTGTAGCCTGGACCGCACATGACTGCAGGGCGACCGCTTGTAGCTTGGACCGAACATGACCGCAGGGCGACCGCTTGTAGCTTGGACCGCACATGACTGCAGGGCGACCGCTGTAGTTCCAAACGGTACAGTCATGATTCAAATTGCATCTCATTTTGCGCTCTACCCAACGGTTGCAACGATTTTGTACCGATTGACAGGTAGTGCATTGTATTTGGAGGAAAATTATACCATGGAAGTATATTTAAGTGCCAAATTAGCTTTAGGTATACAAGTTTCTCCTTGTCTTTATATATTGTATTGATAACTTTTGAACGTTAACAATAATGTAGATACG
>JWHW01007234.1:147773-185568 GCA_000931545.1 Papilio glaucus
TTAGTTGAATAAAACTTTTCAAAAATCATTTATAGTCTCTCAATATATTTCTTGGACTTTGTTTTAGGCGCAATATATTGTTAGTATTAAAATAAAACCGCTAATCTTATCTTAGTATAAAAGTTAAAACTGCAATTATCAAACAAACGCATACATTTCGATCTCTAGAACGCTTACTCAAACAAAGAAATTAATAAAAGAATATAATCGAAATGGATGGTAGCATAGATAAAAGCATAACGAGAGAGGTCTTAGGAATTCAATTAAGAATTTTATTGCACGCCGAGTAAATACAAAAACATGTTCCCGTCTCGTTGCGACACCAAATAAAAACTTTTAATTTATCCGCTGCGTCTGATCAATTATGCGCGGGCGACACGGGCGTATTACTTGCTTTTATATTCATTACTGGTTTAAAACTAGAGCTGTTATCCGAAACGGTACGGAGAAATTAGTAGATCGTAAACATATTTGTATTACCGTTAACTGAGGGCATATGATCGCCTGTCATGTTCCGGTACAAGTACATCCATGTAATATCAGATTCATCTGGCGTAACACTTGATATATTAATAAGTTTTTTACAAGCCAAGTATTTTATTCTTTCTCCCACTCCCTTTCTATCTCATGTACCTTGCATGTAGTCAGTGGAACCAAATGTAATAAAGACATAGAATTAAAGCGATGTGATCCGCGTTTTAAAAGGTTTTAGTTTCATAAATCCTTTATGCTGTTCCTGAGACGTTGTGTCAGGATATTTATTGTACAATTCATCAGATTTAGATGCTTTAGTAAATTTTGATAGCGTACTAACTCGATTCGATCGATTAGTGTGTCTTGCAGAGAATGGTTCGATCATAAAATATTTAGAGAGTTATGTTAATTATAATGTTCGCATTATTGTCGAATGAACACAGACTGATCAGTTTCAATTTATTTCAGTCCGTAATTAAGACGGTACACACAGATAATGTATCGCTTAGGGTACGCACCAGTTGCCTATGGTTAGCCGAGCGTCTACCTGTGATAAATGAGTATTGCTTAGTACAGAATCGAATTAGCATTCCGGATTGTACCGTTAGCCGATACAGATTCTTTGTCGGACGTATTAATAAGCAAATCTACGAAACTCGTCTGTACTTACATCATTTACCTTGAGGCATGACGGCGTCTCCGATTTAAATCTAACGATGCCATCTGCTCGTAAAGAGGTATAGATTGTACGTACCACTTAAATAATTTCTAATATACGACGTTTGTTTCTTAGCAATGCTATATTCTATAGGCTCCTTTAAAATTTACAATACATAAATTGTTGAACTCTTTACGCCGAGAAAATAAGAAATGTTTAATTTGTAATAAAAAGTGAAATTATAACATTAAATATAATAAATTGATATCTTTGCTGCTGCGAAAATGCTTAGTCCAATCTTTCATACTTGAGAGCTTGTAATTGTATTACGCGTAGGCGCCACTGGCATATATGCGACTATTATTTCTGTTATTAAAATAAAGCTATAAAGAGTTTATAGTTTTCTGTATAGCTTTCTAATGGGAGTTTTTTTACAAAACAACAATTTTACAAAAAAATAAGCTTATACTTTTATCCCTAAGGAAGGCTGAATTAGCAGCCTCCAACCAACTTAAAATCAAGCTGTTGAGGCTTCTATTCCCGAATAGAAATTTGGGAGTTGTACCTGGACTATTACCGTTCCGTCATCTTTTCAGATACGTATCTACAAAATGATCTAAGACGAGATTCTTTGATAAAACTAAGAAATTTGCTACACTTCTACTACTTCTACTTCTACATGTAGTAAATAATAATTCATTTAATATTAGTAAGGAGTTTGGAATAAGAAACGGTCGGTGAAATAAAAACGTTACAACGATTTATAAAAAAGGTCCAGATAAAATAATTATTAATGAAATAACAATTTACTAAAAGTATCCAGATAAAACAAACAGGTTGACCAGAATGAAGCCATAAATTGTCGAGAGCGGCGCTTTTAGTCTCAGATCTAACAAATTAACAGGTGATTAAGCTACCGATTTAGGTTAGAAATACTCTTGATGAAACATTAATGGGAATCAACAAATAATATTGATAGGGGAATTACAGTCGCCGACAGAAGTGGTACTGTATCGAACATTTGAGTTTCAATATCTTATATAGTTATTGCTTAAAAAAAATAAATCATACAAATAAATAGATGCAGAATTTACTAAAAGATTAGATATATACATATATAGTAAGTTTAAACATGTTTCTATTTTAAATAATAACATTAAATTCGGGCATGCTGGCATATGTGCTTTGCACCACAATCGTTTTGATAAATTCAATTATTTTTTAATCAATAATCGAAGAATCAAACGTTTTTATTAATCACATACGTAAGAAACCATAAAAGTAAACATCAAAAGTAATAAACATAAAACAGAAATACTTTTTCTCTTGAATGTACGCCATAAATTTGATACGTGTACATACACCAACAGTCGTATCTGAGTAAAAGATAACAATGTCAAGTAGCCGAGAACAAGGCTTTACGTAATATTCAACAAAACTATTTTGTAGATGAGTTGTATGTGTATTACCGACTTTTAAGGAAGGAGTACGCTCCTAAGAGACCTCAAGTCGTATTCGGTTTGAAAATATCCCTAGGATATGATACAGCCAGTACCGGCAGTTAAGAGAGGCAATAATTTGTGTGGAAACCGAATGTTTACCATCAACAAAAGCTTTGTCGTGTCGTCCTAATTCCATCTATGTGAGCTTTCCGATGTCCATCGTCGATCATAAATCTTTTTAAACTTTGAATTAGCGAAATGTAACCACCCTTGACTACCGCATGCATGAGATTGTAAGCGATCTTATAAATAGTCAGGTGGTATGTCTATCCCTTGAGATTTTAGCTAGCTTTATCTTTAAAGACAGAATGAAAATGGCGATCTAAAAATTTGCCCTGAAACATTAGGTTGGCTAATCAAAAAAAATATTAGTCAGACTTTTAAGTATACATCCTTTAACACTATAGCCATCTAAGAAACCGCTCTGAAGAAAAAAAATGAAACCATGATAAATGAGTCGATAAAAACAAATATTCTGATAATTCTTATCAATCATTCTCATTTTATAAGATCGTTAAACTTCTATCACAGGAAGCGAAAAGTCGTATATTCAAAGCTACAAAGGCTGCGAAACGAGATCGCAATAAATTTATCAACATGTGAGAAACTTCAGAATGAAATCAGCAGCGAGTTTAAAGCCAGCCTGAACTCAAGAGAAGTTTATTGAACTCGAATTGTATTTTGGAGTGTAATTAAAAATTTATGCCTATATGACTTTTTCAAAGACCAATCGTATATTCTCACTCCAACTAATAACTCACGGTTTCCATTCGCTTAGGGGGTCGTGCGGAAAATCACTTAACTGTTCTTAATTATGCTGAGGTTTTGTAAATTTTAAGATAGGCTGAGGCTTGATCTTTCGAAAGAATTAATAAGAAAATAATTGAAATGTAAATTAATAACGATATATGAAAGAGGAGGCAAAATACCTAACCTACTTGGTGGCATAGCACACAAGTTATAGGTTGTGAGCTTTGTGAGTTCACTACAGAGCTTCAGTAAAGTTTATTAATTTTAAAAAGGTAAATTTGTATTGCAAACAGTTAGAAAATAACTAAAGGAAAGGAAACATCAGTGACCCAAAAAGTTGACAGTTGGTTTAAATACGATATAAAGGAATAAGTTTATATATAACATCAATAGAACTTCGAGCAATGAAACTATACCAATAAATATTTATTAAATGCTATAACTTAAATTGGTGTCCGCTCGTGACACGCTTGCCCGTAAATATTGACGCGGTAATCGAATATTGGAACGCGCAAGGGCGACTGCTGGTAAATCACTGAAGGATTTAAGAACACTATGTATACAAAGCAGAAACAATAAGTAATGTTAAAAACATTCACCATTATTAAATGTCATAGAAAGCGTTCCGTTTTACTTTAAGTAAGCATTAATTTTTAATTTGTGTACAACTTCAGAACATAGTACCTGAGGATTGCATCAAAATATCAAACTAAAATTTAAATATAGTAATGCAATTTTTTTATTTACATACATATCTCCACAGCCTTTGCTTTAAATTAAATAAATAAAAAATTTACATTTTTCCCTTTTTTTCGTTGTTAACATATTACTAGTTTTAAAAAAATGTTTATCTTAATTATAGTCTCAATAAATATCAATGTTTTAAAAAGCTCTTTGCACAGTTACTTTCCTCTTTCGGCAACTGTACGACATTATAGGCTTCCGTTCCCCATCACATTTAAAACATGTAACATTAGTTCCAGTAAATATCTGATTTATCAGCCAATTATCGTAGCTTAAAGTAATAACAGAACAATCAGGTTTCAAAGGATGCCGACCAATTTCGTGTTTCCTATTGATTTTTTTACATTTAATGTAGTCATCATAAATTCAGTTAAAATAGACATTCGAAAGCATTGGCTTACTTCTATCGCGCTTATAGACGTTAGAAGGAAAATAAATAATTAACTTGTCATGAAAAGTGTATGTAATTAATTTCAGGTATAGTCTAAAAACTTAGTTAGATACTACTCTTTTTACTTTTGACTACCTTTCTCAACAACTTTTATGACATGGGTATAACGTCCGTATTCGTTTTAGCTTGGCAAAAAATCTAAGCGACATCTTGATCAGATTCCTCCAGACTATAATTTTATTTATATAAAAAAAAGACAATTACATGTAGGTACGAATCCATCTAATCCAATCCATAAATTTGTTGCTCTTTAAGCCCACGAAAATTCCTTTCGTGAGATTCGATCGACATGATTTTTTACTGGAAACATCGATACAAACCACAGGCACTCTTTTGTTCTCGCCATTTAAAGGAAAAATTTAAAATAAAACTTTAAAACAAATTTGGCATAAAAAGATAACAAAAACATCTGTGAATATTTCCAAAAAAAAAAAAACATAAATAAACATTAAACAATTTAAAATTGTCTTATTGAGAGAACCAGTGTTCACATATTGGTTACCTACTCCTTTTATAGTATTTAATGCCGAAAGACGTATTTCTTTGCGTTCGTTGCTCGTGGGAGCAATATTGCTTCCTTAAGGAGCGGCCCACTCGAACAGAAGGATTCATATTTATTCATAAACTCTGGATAACTTGCAAATGGGCACGGGAACCAGTCCTACAGGATCTGGTTTATGATGAAACAAGGCTGAGAGGACAAAGTGTAAAATGGCGGGCAGTTAAACTAAAACGCTGGGATAATAAGCTGCATAATAATAGTACAAGTGACGCTATCAACTTCTTATAAAGGATGTTTAACTAAAATCATCCATTGTAGGATCATTATTTGCTCTTTTTGATTTTTAGAGATATACTAATCAATTACAATAAAATCCAGCAGAGATATCCCACCCAACAATCCCACCATGTTATGTGGCGCTTTTATCGAAAGACTAGCTGGCCCGGCAAACTTCGTTCCGCCCTATAATTAATAGATGTCACTATTTTGGTGATAATGGCTTACACATAAAAGCTAGATATATGCTGTTGCGGGCTTTTTTGTAAGACTATTTAAGGTAAACATTTCCATTATACATTATATACGTGTAACTCTAACGGTTTTTGCAGCGCACACCAGAATAGTTTGCATATGGCAACATTTTTTCCTCCTTACTTATCGTTATATACATTTATCGTTATATTTTGGGAAATTCAGACAATATCTTTATAAAGAATAACCTATATGTTATTCTGGTGTATAATTTATATTATTGTAAAGTTTCATTAAAGTCCATTCAGTAGTTTTAGCGTAAAAGAATAACAAACATCCATACATCCATGCTTACAAACTTTCGCATTTATAATATTAGTACGATAGTAGGATGTTACGCACTAGCTTAGCCAATCAACAATGATTTGATAAATACGGTACCCACGTAACGGTGCATTGTTTCAATGTTTTGCCGTACAAAAGTCAAAAGGATGAAAATAATGCTTTTCACCCGAAACAGGGCAACACATTTAGACGGATTGCCTGCAAGGATTCTTTCTAACAGTAAACAATATAAAATGTGATTAGAACAAATGAGAACTTATTATTCATTCAACAATAATTATATAAATCTCGTAATGACAATCCGTTGGCTACCAGTGTCTGGTGCATCAATATTGAATGTCGACTAGTGCGGTGAAATATGAGTTACTGCCTGCGGTTGTTCACGAACATGAGAAGGTTACTGGATTGCGGGCACGGATGAGCACAACTTTAGATTCAAGGTTAACTTATTTTTCAAACAGAAACAAAGAAAATATGGTTATAAATTAACTTCATAATACCACTTACTGAGATAATTGTAACAGGAGTTGTTAATACAGACTAATAAAAGCAAAAGAAGACATTTAATTAAGTTAACACAGGAACAACATAAAATTTAGTTCAATCTTACCCTTCCACGCATTTTTTGGCGTATTTACTAGTTTTAGTCGTCCCTCGTGGCAGCATTAATAATTATTTCGTCAAGGTGCATAACAAGCTTAAAAGCAGAAGGCGTATGCTAATGAAATTGTCATCTTCACAAGAGGAAGCCACGTCCGGTCGTAAAGTCGCGCTGCATTCGGATCTGTGGATTCACACGCTCGGCGACAATTTCCGCTTCTATTTCCGTCCGAATTGGCGGTTTGTATTAAAAATATTACCGACATAAAATTCACTTATCTTTATAAAAGTACTTAATAATGGCATATAGTTGCTCTATTTTTTAATGGTAATGAAAGTAGGTGACATTTGGTTCATTGATTACACTAAACTACTACTAAACTTGTTTACTATTTTTTTTATATCAGTCAAATTCATCATAAAATGCATGTATTGACCTTACACAGACTTACAGATTACATATCTACCATCCTTCCATATATCCTTTAGAATTTGAGTGCTAAATTTCCTAGAAGCTTTTGTGACTAAAGCTTCTAACTTTACACTAGTGGACTATGGACAGCAGTGTCTTTATGTAGCTAAATGTATTAAAACACAATTTACATTTTAAGAATTATTTCATACTTCCTCAGTCAACTTTAAAATATATTATAGCTTGTTTATTTGGTAGTCTTTATGTTCTCAATAGTAAATCATTCAAATTTATGAATTCAGCTAAAGAAACGAATTCATCATTTAAGTTTGGGAGAATATATTATGTAAGATTCTTAAAATATAACTTTCCTTGAAAGATTGAAGAAGTTTAAATACTTTATCCTGCTTCAATAGTGCCCAGCCCAGTAGATGTAGGAACGACCAGAGTTATTATTGCAATAACTTACATCCACGCTGTCACCTTAATTTGTAAATCGATTCGTTGATGATTTAACTTGGTGATTATTGGTGATTCATCAGAGCATCATCAACTCATAAAAAGACCAATTCCAACGAATGAAACTACGAAACGTAGTATTTGTTAAGTCATTGTAAAAGATATTTATGTGCATGGCTTTTACCATAATTTTCATACAAACATACAGAGGAATGTAAACCTTGCAATGTGAAATTAAAGTCTAATTTTGTCAAATCATTAGACACCGTCGGTTTGGCTTCCAGCGATCTAAAGATTTTTATTTACGACACAATAATGTTCGGCGTTAGAAGAGTCATTTAATTATTGATGTGATACAGAAAAATCTCACATTTGTCAACTTATAATGAGTTTGTATTTCCGATTTGTAATTGCTACTTTGGTTGTTTGGTTAATCCGATCGTTTAATTCAGAAAAGTAAAAGTAAATATCTTTAAAAGTAGATTTCAAACATTAAATTATTTTTTAGTATTAATTAAACTGCATCCTTTTAGCTTATATCATTTAAGTTTAGTCAGGTTTAGTTTGCACAATCAGAAAAGATAATTTAAGAAAAAGTTACATAGACAATATTTCTGCTAAAGTTCAGCTTAGCGATTTAAAAGCTCGGCGACGCCCATCACAGAGCTGCTGTGGCTTAGGAAGCTCAAAAACTTAACTAAGAGATTAGCTAAGCTCAGGCGCTTAGATAATCTTAAACATTTAGGCTATATAATGCTCTGTTCTACTCGCTCGCCCTACCAGCTCGGTGTAACTCTAAACAGTGGCTTGTCACTCACAGAAAAGCGTAATAAATACACATATCGCGTATATTAGGCGCTATGCAAGTTTTTTAAGTTTGTTTTATCTAATGAATTTAAATCCAATATTAATCTTAAGAAATAACTGACTGAAACCAAAAAGAAAAGATATGAAATAAGAAGTACGTATGTTAAGTCAAAATTGTATCTTAACAATTTCATTGTTGACTAGCTGTTGCCCGCGACTTCGTCCGTGTGGAATCAAATAAAACATTAATATGTCACTTCGCATAATAAACGTTTATAATCGTATTTTTTACATTCATTGTTTTACCGTACAAAATAAAATATAATACACCAATATCGAAACAATTTAATTTTGTTTATCTATATAGAGCTACATTTCACACGGTGTTGATGCTATTGAATTTTAAAGTTAAAAAAACTAGTAAAGGAACGCCGCGTTCGTTATTGCTTTACCATTTTTCAAGGCAATCACCACACAACCATCACCACTATCCGCAACACCACCATCACTATCATCACCATCACCACCATCACCATCAAGACCATCACCACCACCATACCATCACCACTTCCACCAACCCTCCATCAACACCACAACATATCACCACCACTACCACCACCACAAACCCTACCAAAAATCGTCTAACGCGGCTTAAGAAGTTTACACTTCAATCAAAAAGTACTTATGTATTTTTCGTAAATTAAAACTAACCATATTGCTTAACTTAAAAAGTCTTGTTTCTTTTCCCTGCACATCAAAGTATGAGAATTTAAATTTAATACTTGCCTATCAAATAAGTCATTACAATCTAAGTGCGCCTCAAAAACTTGACTGGCGATCGAAAGAAGTAACATTGATTAATACAAGTTAACGTACGCAGCCCCGCTTGGTGGCTAATGCATTTGACCTCACATCCACGGGTGTTAGCGCTTGAACTATGCTCTTAATATTCAAACACAAATCACCACGCAAACGTTTCCCATTACCCCATCGAGCGGCAGTCACGACAAATCGTATTAACATTAAAAACAATCCATTAAACTCACTCGTAAGTTTCTCGAATGATCGTTAACCATTGCTGGATTTGTAAGCGGTGAGCTTTTTCGATATGACCGGAGCGCGGCGTTGATTACGAATTTATTGCAACCACAATTTTTTATTCGGGCCATTGTAGAGGAATACGTGTGATGTATAGACGCACGTCAACCATCAAATCGTTGTAACTATAAACACTCTTTTCACAATTAGCGCAAGTTGTTTGAATAAATTTGCGTCAATTTTCAATAGCACGGACATAAATCTAATTATCATTATTTTTGTGTATAACACGTCTTTAGGTGCATAACATATTTTATAAATCGAAAGATAATACATCAAGTTAAAATGAAAGTACGGAGTGATCGGCTTGTTAACGCGATTTGGTTTTTATGACCTGTTCATAGACTTATTTAAATTTATGTAGCCAAGATGTAATTTATTAGGAAATGCTTGCATTAACATGCTTTCCATTGGGCCTTAAGATTTATTAAGCATGTGTTTATTAAAAGAACATAATTATACATTATATTTTGAGGTTATCTTTTTATAGTAGCATAATTTGGGCCACGTTTATCCTATTACTTCTGAAAATGACTCGACTCAAAAGGTTTTTTTTTTATATAAGAAGGTGGCAAATGAGCAAGCGGTTCACCTGATGTTAAGTGAACGCTACCCATAGGTATCCGCGACTAGCAAATGAGTTGCATATGTGTTGCTTACTTAATGGACAGAGGATACACAGGAAAAAGAATATTTCCTTCTCTTATTCATCCCCTCCCCCGTCCAATCATCTGCCCTTTCCCAACCTATCCTTCGTAGGAAACGATGGGAAGGGGAAGAGGACTAACACCGGGCGTCCTCATTCATCAAATGAAAGTAGTATAAAATACTCCTACTTCACGTCCTCTGTGAGGTCGTAGTATTTCACCGGTCGAACCTGCCCATTCGTGCAACAGATGTTGTTGTTGCGGGCTCTACCACTGCTAAAAGGTAAAAATTATTCAAATGTTCTTTCCCAAACGGATTTAGTTCGGTATGTTAATTTGAGAAATAAAACTCACCTCTACCACGACTTTCCTAGCAAGGATATTGTTTAATATAACCTCTATCCACCGGTTCTTAAAGATCTGCAGTTTAACAAATTTCCGTCAAAGTTGTGAGGGTCCACTGGATGACGGCGATTGGGCGACAGACCTATCTTTATAGCGTAACAATGGGGGAGGCCTACGTACAGAAAGGACGACTGTTAGCTGAGAAAGAGACGAATATCTGTAAATTCAAAACAAATTCATGTACACTATAAAAACAAACACAAATCAATGAATCTATAAATTTCAATAAGTCCGTTGAAAATCGTTAGCAGAAAAGAATTAAATATAAAATAGAATTGATTGACAAATTAGTTGACTTGACTTAATTGAATGTTACATCGCACGCACAAAGAAAAGCAAGTAACAGCAGTATATCAAAATTAACGTACTAATAAATTATTAAAAGGAAAAGTAGTTTATGTATTAGCGGTGTTCTCACACTCGATTCTTTAATTCCATATATCTCTAAAACCAGATTTAATGTCATCATTGGACAGAGCGGATGTCCTGCCTATGCGTTGGAGATTAGCATAATTGACCACTTACTGTTCCTATAGTTTTAGTTTTTTTTCTACCTAATATCACAATTTTTAATGAAAGTGAATATGGATATCCGATAGTTTCATAGATAACTACTAAAGATGGATGTGAGAACGCGATTCAATTTTAATAATATATATTTTAATTCAAACTATAAGAATATTACGTTAGTTATTCCGATGATCAAATAAGCTTCAAAAGTTTAATAAGAAAGAAACCATCATTTTTTATGTTTCATTCATTTTATACTTCTATATAGGTAATAGAGTAAAAACCTTTCTAAATAATTTTTAATTTTTTTGGTATAAGAGAATAAGAACATTAAATAAACGCAATATAAATCGTAACATTAATTTAATTTCAATGTGTAGTATTCGCGTAAATATAAAAATCATCTTATTTTTAAATCATATGTATTAATTAAGACATACGTAATTATCTAAATGAAATAATAAAATAACTAAAAGAAATTTTTCCAAACAATGCATATTATCACCGGTTTTTATTGACTATAACACTAATAACGTACCCTCTGGGATCGTTTTTTAACCACGGCTACAATCATCCATTCAAAAAGGTAACTTTTCAAATTTGCACCGCAACATAATGCCTCTTTCATGCTATTAACGCATAACCGCTAACGATGCGTTGGATTGTGTATTTCCGGAGTTTTTTGGCAATTTTTTTGTGACTTACGTTATTATTAAATAACGGTAGGGATCAAAAAATATAACAGGAAGGTTGGCTGTATAGTCACTGGTTAAAGGCGATTCTCTTCGAAAAACTTAGGAGGACGGCAACATTTGGTGGTCTGTTGTTGCTGTAACTCCATGGGATTGTAAAACTCTACTTAGTTTTTAGCGGTCTAATGTCCCTAGGAAATTCTAGGTTTGCCTTTATTTAAATCAAGGGTGGCTATTGAGAGAAGTTTTTAGAGTATAAACCCCTATTACATAATCTACTCCCTAAGAAGCAGAGCATGTTTAAACACTTGCTCCTGAAACCCAAGTACTATCTCGAATTGCATATAGATAATTCTTCGATCGCTGTTCAAAATCGGATCAGTGGTACCGGAGGTTACCCTAAACATCCAAACTCACAAACTTTACCTGCTTATAATATTAGTATAGATAAATAACATCTTATAACTTAAATAGCTATCCGTTCCTACACTTACATTTCTAAAAGATCTTAAATAACACTAAGCTCAACATCAACAAATAACACTTAGAAGCAACAAACAGCAAATTGGTTTTCAACAAATAATTATGTTTTATTGAGCTGGCTGTAACGATAACGTTGGGACCATAACTCTACGGAACCCTAACTAACTGGCCAGACTAGTGAACCCTACATCTGTCGGTTAGATCTGTGGTTGGTGCTAATAAATAATCGACAATATTGAATAATTTGAGTTACGCTTGAAATAATCAACTGAAGCATGATAACGGTTACACTTAATATTGCAGAAATTTATCGCCATTAAGTTGTATTTTTTTATAGTAGAATGTGGCAAACGAGCAAGTGGTTCACCCGATATATCCATTACACATAGGTATCCAGAGAACAGAAAAAGGATATTTCCATTTCAAATTCATCCCCTCCCGCCCGTTCCCATCTGTTTATTAATTAGTAAAAATGGAAAAGGGAAGAAGACTAGGATTAGGCCTCCGGCACCTCGTTCGTCATGGAAAACACAGAAGCATAATACCAAGCCATCCATGATATTTTGTTGTGAACACGAATTCAAAATTATTCTCCAACTAAAATCAGTTTGTAAAAAAATGATATTGCTGGATTCCCTTCTAGATGCTTCATATGTACGAGTGCGTTCTTATATGGGAAAATTAAGAATTTCTATGCTCCTAATCAACAAACAAAGTTCTAATTTTGTATACGCATTATAATTATTTCTTAACTAGTCAATCTGAATTTATAACGCCAGAACAGAACAAGCGCACTCCGCCGCAGCAATAAATAAGTGATAATGAAACTTTGTGTAAAACGCTCGCAGCGCCAACAACGCCGCGGTTACCCAATTTACAAATAACGAGGTGCGAGGCTTCCCATGTTTATTGAATCCAGTTTCACTAAGAAATTAATGTTCAAGTGGATATTAGTTCATCATATAAACATTAATATATTTTAAGTTCAATATTTTAAAACGAAATAAATATAAAAGTTATGCAGCTATGAAAAAATCATTATACGGAAGACGTAGGTGAGAAATTGAATCAGCTGACAAAATTTCTAATTGAATAAGACGTTTACCCCTTCACTCTCTACTCCATATAATACTCCACTCCACTCCCTATAATAACTTGCTCACTGAAACATGTATAATAATGTTTTATTCATAAAATACACAAATAATAATAATATGATAATGTTCACACTTTTCGTTTTTATTCAGCGCTTTTAATCAATTTTGTGTTAGCACCCAAACTAGACCTAGTCTGTATCTTGGATGCTAGCGAGCGGAAATAATAATAAAATAGTAATACTAAAAATACAATACAGATAGTAATGATAGCTAATAAAATAAAGATATCAGTAAATCTGTAAATTTTTAGTTCTTATCTGTTTAGAGAAAATAAAGAAGATACATTGATATTTTTATTTATTTTGTTTTATAAAATAGGACCAAGAAGGTAAATAAATTGTCTCGCAAAGAAAGTTTTGTAGGTAATGTAAGAGCACACTATCTTTTCTTCAACGCATAAACATAACATAACGCATATACACAGCGTTGAAAACTATACTCAGGACATAACTGCCGTAGGTATGTCTTGGTACTCCAGTAATTTCACTGAATACCGTGTCTACCAATACGCAAAATGTTTGGATTTCTATGGGAATTACTGTTTCCATAGATAAGGATAAAATAAGTAATATTAAAGTGGCCATACGTCAACATGGCCATGAATTAAAGCGCGACGACAATACGTAATTTAAATTAGTATTGTGTAACAATCTTTCAAAATATTGCTGACAACTTGCATATCACATTATGTCTATGCTAAACCTACTTTTATGGGAAGATTCGAGTCGAAAAATTATGTTTTCATAATCGACTCACATATAATACTGGCCTTTGCAAAGCTCCACGACATTTCTGGTAATAATATAGTGCCATTCAATGAAGACATCTCAAAGATAAAATGCAAATCGGTCGGATTATTATTCATAAAAAATATTATTTTATTAATTAGACGCCGAAAAACTCCCATCAGCGTTATACTATGCTCTTCTTGATTGTAGCGTCTGGTTTAATTGCCTGTTTTTGTGAGTTTACGAACAATAGGTGATTATATTCTTTTATAGAAAGCTAGTGGCACTGCGGGGTGGTCATTGTATCTGTACGATGTAACCAACCGTAGACTATCGATGAATTGTGTCCATTATCGAAATATCAATTAAACATCGATTCAAGCAACTAACAAGGGACCATCTGTTTTCAATCAATTAAATTCCTATGAATAAACGTCGATAGAACCTCTCGAAATCGACTGTTCGTTTTATTTCCGTATGAAGCACAATTTGTAATTGGAGTGTTTCGATTTTTTTTGTGCCAATCAAAACCGGCTGTCTACATGTGTATTGGTCGGGTACGGCAGTTCGATGTAGCTTGTAAACGTACTTTTAAGAGCATATTTAACAACTACAGTATTAATTTATTACTCTACAGCCGGCATCAAACCTTCTTCTGCCTCTTGCTAATCTAACTATTTATAAAAATAAACAAAGAAAGAGAGATGCAGGGAAGAAAAGAACATGTTAGATGAATTAGCTGCATACATGTGTAGTGTACATTAATCATGAAAGCAGCTTGTACAATGTGTGAACTGTACAATTATAATTACTTTATTAGGAAAAGGACTAAGCGGGTACCAGTAGTACAGTAAACACATTACATAGTAATTCGTAGTATGAGGGTATTTTCGTACTGAGTAGACTCGACCAACGCATTGAATGCGGTTCACTTGAATAAATAAGATAAAATATTGGTTCATAAACATAAAATGGTAATACGGTGTCTACAACCAGCGGCAGTCGCTCTAGGACATTGCAATTGAAAACCCGGATAAATAGTAATACCTAACATGATGCGAGAAAAACATTATGTTTGGTTGTATAACTGATTTGATCATAAATAATTCAAATATTTGGATTAAATAAAAAAATATACATGGATGAAAATAGTGTACAAAATGAATTTCCTTAGCACTTTCACTAAGCATCTATTCAGGCTAGTTTATGCACTTATCTAATTATTGTTAAAATATCAATTAAATATGGTTGATAAGCTATATTATTATTAAATATTTTGGTACAGACATTGACTTAAAATTATTAATAATATTATCCGTGTAATGTGTAAATAAAATCTCCATAACTTACCTTCACTCGTATAACAAATTATACTTGAATGCTTAACGCAAGTTGCACCGCTTCTGGCTACTTCTCGCATAACGCTATCCACTCAACCTAATCACATAAATACGCCATAACGTGTGATGGTATTATGCAAATGTTGACTTATTTATCCATAATGCAGTATAAAACTTTCAAACCTGAAATGTATAAGTAGGATATAGTTACATGATTTGCAACGATTTTGCTTAATGGACGATATTTGTTTCATCTAGCCTATTAGGTCGTAATTATAAAGAAGTTGACATTCGTTCTACAACGGGAATACATAACAGACAATATTTTTCATAAAATAATGTAATGTAAATTTGAGATTTTCCTACAATGTTTAACGGCTTTTAATCAAACCTGTATTGTTGTAGAGGCGACACCTTGATCATTAACCTACGAATTTGTCCACTACCTTAGGCTATTAATAACCTTAAAAACGTTATATCTATCAATAAATGTACAATGTATATGAAAATTCTTTATCATAATGTGATCTTGAACCCTGCATGTGAACAAAATGAAAGGGAAAGCACAAAAAAAGAGTTCATCGAGCATTTAACTTCCGGCAAATCACGAGACAATATGCGTATAAAAACCTCGTTTTCCATACGGCCTGTCGCCGTACAATCGTGGAAAAACTCTGTGACGCAATGGTAAGGTGAAACATGTAATTATCTCATAGCACAGAATGAATGAACTTTCGCTTTTGTGTACGAACAATGAGCTTAGCTCTCTTCTAACGTGGCAACTTATTTCATTTTTACCTCATATTACTTTTGATGGACAATTAAAAGGCAAAACGACCACTCATTATGACCATTTCAAGTCATTTTATTACTAAACTAAAACTGTTAACTATAGCGTCCTTTCCTCAATTAATAATTTGATTTTTAGCTAATCTACGAGGTCAACCTAGAGACTACTAGTGCACAGGAAGCTACAATGAACTAGTAATAATTAATATAAATAACACGACTGAAAATGTGATGGAGATCATTCATCACATAACTATATTATCTAATGACACCTCACTCTTCAATATCAATCAAGCCGTTTAGGCTACAGGAGCTCGCAATCGAACTGACATACATATCCATACATACACTATATATCCATACACGCACGCGAAAAACATTCCCTATAAAAATATAGTTTCTGTCACATCTGAATAATACAGCTATCTAAAGGTAAAAGAATAAAATCGGTTTATTAGTTTCCGAGTTTACCCATTACAAGTAAACTAAATTTACCGTTCTTTAAAATCCAAAATAATGCTCCCTTGCTACGTTATAATTCTATTGTAAGTGAGTGGCAGCATTGGCAGGGGACGTCCAAGGAGAACTTATATTAATCAGATTAGTGACGTACTAAAGAAAGGCGATATAAGGAGTACCCGTAACCGACGAGCATGTATACGTAGATGTATGGATGTCGAAGAAGCGAGAGAGGTGTGCCAGCACCTCTCAACATTTTCTAGTACAATATTTTTGGGCAATAGAAGATATACCTACATACTATATCTAACCTGTTAAACATACGTGAGCGATAGCGAGCGCATGAACCGTCACTAATATAAACATCGTCCGTACATTACGGCTTCTCATTATACATTCATATTCATATTATAATTAAAGGCATCCATAAACTACGATCGGTAATTACTGACACACGGCTAATTGATGAATCACGCTTGAAAATAATTTGTTTTAACAGTACACTGGATAAAATCGAATGAAAGATAATATAAACAACTATCTTATATCGTAAAAAGGTATGTTCACACTAAAAACCATTTTTTAAACCAAATATTACGAAGAGCATAAACACTTTCTGACAATTCCAACCGAATATCGAATTCACGTCCTGCCACACGGCACACGGCGGCAGGGTGCAGACCCTAACGATATCATCGTCCCTTCGGCCGATGGTCTGTCGACTAGACTCTTCGCTTCCAAGGGCTACTACTCCATCACTTACGCAATGAGATAAGCAGGTTGGTGATGAACTTATGTGATTTTACTCATAAAAATCATCAAAAGCTCCATAAAAGATTTTACTTGTGAAAAAAATTATTATTTCAAACGTATTATGTCAAGGAAAAAAATAAAAATGGTCGTTAATTCACCATATCATCTGTTTGAGAGATTATCTATGAAAGCGTCGGACCGGGCGTGGGCGTTCATACGTGAACGATACGAGATCACGTCGCAAGTGCAGCTTTCGCCGACGATCCGACACTGCGTATGAAATAGCATATCCTCTCGGTATGGACCACTTAGTGATACGCTGGTCCGCTTTTAATACTATACAGGTTTTATTCCAACACAGAAATTGTGCCGATATAGTACTTAGTTCATTTGAATAAAATTAAAATACGAAATGGCGATTGCATCTGGCTTATTTGACGGTCCGAGGTTTGGTTTTATTTTTATTAGGATGATTTTCAATTGATGCTTAATGACAACCGGTATCCATTTAGCGAGAGTTTAAAAACACAAAAGTTGCGTTTCTATTATTTTTGTATAAAAAGTGGAGAAAGAGAAAGAGAAGGGAGGAGTGAGAAGGCAATAAAACAACTTTATACTGTATTCTGTGAGGTCGCGGTTGTAAACGGCATATTCGTGAAACAGCAACTGCTGATAGCAAAGACAATTCCAAAAATGAAATTTACTAAAGCATAAAAATATCTATTATATTATAATTCATATTAGCTTGGCAAATAAAATAATCTGATTTTAAAATAGAGAACTCAGAAACAAAAAATTGTTAAAAAATAAATAATTAGCTCATTTCGCTTACAATAAAATTCCCGTCTTTGTATACATTCGAAAGCGTATCGATACAAATATTTTAATTGTCTCACTTCAGTAATTAGAGCTCGAAGTCGGAGCTTACAGTGCAGCGTGTATTTATGAGTTATAAAACCTGAGCAATTCATTAGTGGACACACCAGTTTTCTTATAATTAAACATTACTCGTGTACGCTAGGATGGGTGTGCAGCAAAGTAACGACGAGTCGACGGCTGTTGCGGTCTAGGTAGGTAGTAAGTAGGTAGGTCCACTATGTTATAAGTGGACACAATGTCGCCTGTTATACATGAAAATACTACTTGTAATAACAGAAATAACCAATATTTTCGGTTTGATATTAACCCTGTCATACCATAAATAGAGCCCAGAGTAGTCCAGAGATATTTTCATTCCATCACAAATAATTGAACATCATCACGAAGAGTTTAATGCTGATTTGATGAAAATAAGGTCATACATTAATGTTTAGGTACCAAATCGATCATTTGCTTTTTTTTCGAATCTAAAAGATATTTTTTTTCGAATCTATAAGATTATACATTTGCCATCAATTCGAAGCCACGACCGGTTGGACTTTAAGTAACTTGCTGAGCATTTGCATTAGACCATGAGATACATAATCAACAACATAAAATACAAAAGTAATTGTTGTTCAAAAGGAAGTGGATTATACGACAAGAAATTTCGACTGAGAAGCGTGGATGTGTAAACCACATATAACATAATATCACTTTTTGATCGTCTAATTATGCAAAGTAGGCTACGGTAGCATTACAATGAATACAAATTTGTTCTCGGTGCATGTACAAGAAAAGGTTTTGACATAAAATTCCAATTAAATGCCACAGCAATAACAATTATCGCAGTGGGAGTCGAACCCAACACATGGCCATATTGCTATAAACGTGTAAAGAACCACTCTCCCTGTACGACTAAAATGCAGGACTCACTAATTACTCGTTGGACAGTTATGTTAATTAGGTAATACTTGTCAAAGCCAATTTAAACCTTACGACCAAAATAATAAAATTTCAATTAAAACATCGACACAAATACAAATTGCAAATTGGTTTAAAATATTTAAGGAATTATTTGATAAGATAGATGAATACATGTCTAATGCATGAGTGGGATTAGTGGGTCTGCTCAAAGATGTGGGCGCACAACTTTACACCAAAGGTAGTGTTTGGATACAGTGGACAACTTTGTGGTATAAGTAGATGATTAGAGGAATGTCTGGAAAATGTTACATATTTATACAGACACGAATTGTTTACACATTTATATCCTTAAGAGGACTTTTATAATAATAATAATATGCGCTCACACCCGTAACCCAGAAGGGTAGGCAGAGATAATATGGTCGTCGGTTACGGGTACGTACATTTTAGTAAGCACTGCAACGAATTTATTTCGTTATTCTCTCTTAATTCGTATTTTATAAGTAATCTTAAAAAAAAGCATACATGGGTATATAAAACTAAAGAGATACACCAGGAATTTACAAATGCAAATTCGTTAAGACTAACTGTTTAAAAGATTGTTTAAACATATTCTAATCAAAGTACCGAAATGAAAAAAGGTTAACTTTAATTAACAATAATAATATATAACTTAATAAACAATAATATATAACTTTACAAAATAATAATTACTTTCATAATGATCCCGTAGTGAGGTATGATTTTCTTAATTACGTAAATCAGAATGTTTTATAAAATTATAGAAGCACCGCACCTTTGTTCTGTTGTTCAATTAAACAAAAACGAAGAAAACGTGTGAATGACGCGACGAGTTTCGCACAGTCCCATTTAAACATCGTAAAATTAAGAGATTATGATTAAATTATTACATTTGAATACACTACCAAAAACTGGTCATTTTGATAAATATAAACTTTAATAAATCTAAAAATCATTGTCATACACAGAGCCACACAAACGTTAGTTTCTTTTTTCAATATCTGCATAGAATTGGACGTAATATGACCAACCTAACAAACCTAACTTGTAGTTGTCTTCTATTCTATTTGACGATTCGACAGTTTATAAGCTTTTAATAATCACACGCCAAATTAGTTCCTTTCACAATTTGCTGGCAGTTTATAATATTCCTAGTCCGTTTATAAACTGACAAAGTTCACAATTATTTGGTGACGTATACAAATATAACCTCATACTATGTTCTGTGTGTTAAGACTTTTTTATTAGTTTAACAAAGGAACAGGGGATAATATTGTACCCATTGTTCTAATTGCTCGAAAAAGGTAGCTATAACCAATAAAGAGATTCTTAAATGGCCCATTCATACTGCAATAAAGAGAAGTTTAATTTGATAACAATGATACCACCAAAATAAGATATAACATTAATATAGTTCACATTCGAACTATTCACCATCGGACAGTTAGAATCGAAACTCCTGCGAGTTTTGAAAGCTTTGATAGAGACGGCGTAACGCTTTTATAAATGGCCCTTGTCAAAATATTCCGAACAATTGTAATTAGGTTCTTGTATGGAACAAAGCTGTGGTAGTAATGAACGAAGCGGCGCGTGCTTCGAAAGCTACAAAAAGCTTCTACCTGGTGTGATGCAAGTCATACGCGGAAGCGATATCATTGATTTTGCTTTTTATATTAAAAAGGCATGTCCACTCGAATTTTATTTAAAAATAGCTTACTGAATGGTATTACTGATTTTTTTTCTTACGTTTTGAATTGTTGTGACTATCAATATAGTTTGCGAAAAAAATCTGCGGCTACACAGGGCGTGAAGCGACAAAGTGAAGGCAAGTAGCCTAAATCTCTTTAAAACTATTTTCTGAGCGCCCTCGGACATTCACACACCCCTATGAATTAAAATCTATATATTTAAAAGGCGATATGTGCATGTATATAATAAGGAGGTACCAGAGTTTAAGGAAATACCGTATTGACTCCGTAATGGTTGGACCTATTTCGATGAAATTTACAGGTTAATGTTTAGATCGGCCCAGCGACTGTAAAGTTTGTTTGTTTGGTAGATCAAATCAACATAATTAAATAACGAAGCTACCCACGTGAAGCCGGGGCGGATCACTAGTAATCCATAATTTGAGTCATACTAAATAGTAAATCAATTTAATTTCATTATTTTTTGTCAGTTACATAATTCATATTTAAAAACGCTCTTGCTAACTCTTTTGTCTTGCGGCATATCGCAGTGGCGGGCTCAATGAACGGCTAACGAAGTGAAATTAATTACTAATACAGTTTTACTAAAGCAAATATTTCTTTAACACTAATTATTATGAATTTTCTAATGGTTTTTTTGCACACAAAATCTGGCAATGTATTAAATATGTCTGTGTTGTTGTTTATTGAAGTGGGTAACAATATAACTTAACATCTAGTAAGACATCTGTTTCTTATCTTAAAAATATTTTTTTTATTTCTTATAATTATGTAGATTATCTAAGATAATTATTTATTTAAAATATGAGAAAGGAATAAGCAAAGGTACCTCGCATTTTTGTATTTGAAATTTAAAATGTATGATAACGAAATCTCTTACGCACATTGCAATGAGCTTTACAGATGTGGCATTGGTGTACTATGGCATATCTATGTATATGTAATAAATACACACAGACAGTTGGCGCGATTGACAGAATGCAAATGCAAGCCAGAAACGAAGAGTAATGTATGTCATAAAGCATTAGAATAATAAACACTATGTTTTTTTATATTATAACAGAATATTTTTTTATTAATTATACCAATACAAATTTAATTTTCATAGTAGAGACAGAACAACGTCTGTCGGGTCAACTAGTATGTATATAATATGGTCGCAAGACCTTATTGGTTTCAAAAAAAACTTAAGTGACAATGTTCAAACAATAGAAATCAGATATTTAGCAAATTGGTTCGATTTACAACATCGATTGTCCAACGGAAGCGTCTTTTTACTGTCGCGCGTTGTGCGAATTCCTACAATTAATACTTCAAATAACACAAGTCATTTATAACCGAGGAGGCGAGGCGTTCGCGAGCATCGTGCGCATGTTCGTACTTTTTACACAACACGCCGCACCCGGCGTCGCCCGCCTAAACCTGTTGATTAAAGAGAAAGTTCGAGTTCTTACACCTGTGTTATCGTCGATATGATCACTTCCGGTTGACTAACGCCTTAGGTGCAATTTTTTTTGTTAATTATTTAAACGAAGTCAAAAATACCAAAAGCTTTGTAGATCACTCAACGTTCAACGTTCAACGTTCAAGTAGTTTTTATAGAGTTAAATACGGGTACTATAAATACAAGTTATTGTGATTTAACCCTTTCAAAAGTTATCATAATCACCGAAAAACGCCCACAGGTCAATAACTAAGTACTTCGACATAAGGGGCACAACACGAAAGGAGTTGCAGGTGCGTAGATGACCTGTAAGTTTGGACTGTGATAGAAGGTGCGGCTGATAGTAATTATCGCCGGTGTACTATTGTACTTACATAAGTTTATAAATGGTAATTAAGTATCAAGTATAATAAAAAAAGTACACATTTGAAATGACGTAAGGCTGAATAGAAAACTAAGCGACTGGGATAGTTCCTAAGAATGACAGTACCATCTATCGGATGCAACTGGGATTCAAAATTTTCCCGGGACCCACTCAAATATAAACAAAATGTTTAATCAAAATCGGTCCTACTGTTCCGAGGAGTTCAGTGTCATACACACACAAGAGTAGAAGAAGTAATAAAGATAGTTAAAGTGTTAAATATTCTATTTATTACTATGATAGTCATAGTAATAAATAGAATATTTAACACTTTTATTTAGTATTACGTCTTACTACTTCAAATGTAAAATATAAATATAAACAAGAATATAGTATTTCTTTCCTTCTACTAGCTTCTGAAATAATAACGACTACTTTCAGCATAATCTTCTCTTTAATTTATTTTTTATGGAATACAGTGGCAAACGAGCAAGCAGGTCATCTGATGTTAAGTGAGCGCTACCTTTCCTTTTAGTATTCATCCCCTCTCCATCCAATCCTCTTCCCCTTCCCATCCTACTCTTATTAAGAGAAGATGGGAAAGGGCAGAAGACTGAAATTGGGCTTCCGGCACATCACTCATTAGGCGAAAAGCTGAAACATACTTCTACCTCACGTCTGTCCAATGTGAGGTCGTGTTATTTCACCGGTTGAGTCGACCCGCTCGTGAAACAGATGTTGTTGTGGTAGAGCCACAGTTAAAGTTTGATAAAGAAAGCGTAGTTAAAAATATAAGATAATAATTATTTTCATATCATAGCAAATGTTATTAATTTTTTATACATAAGTAAAGATAAACTTGATAAGAAACACTACGCTTCTGTTTATACTGTAAACAATAAACACAAGGCCCACTCCCGCAAACTGTTAAAAACTGAACAGGTAATCTTTTGTAAACCACAACGGGGTCCAGTTAGAACCAATATTCGCTCCCTCACGTCTTACGTCGGTTGCCAACGAGATGAGATGGTTTTTATATTGAGGGTTTTTATGATCGATCAAACAAAAACTCTATCGTAATTTCAACCGCATGATTGTGGCCTCTCCGTGCGCCCGGCTACCGATCTGATGCAGGAAGCGAAAAGATAAAAAAAACTCCTAAACCTTCCAAGTTTTATAACGCAAAGCGGTAGACAGAGACATTATGAGATACATCTACCCGCTCCTTTTTTTGATAAAGCAATTGGAATTTTGCGGCTCTAGTTTGACTGTTGCCTTGACAATTAATATACATTCCCATTCACTGAATCGTACACACGCAAATAGAGATAAAAAGAGAGAAAAACGAGAAAGAAAAACTTACTTAATTGTAAAAAGTTAAATATTTTACAGGTATATAAATACGTATGTATTTGTCATTGGATTAAAACCAAATGAGCTCTCAGAATGAGCGCTTAGAGCGCTACAAACAAACATAATTTCCTGGAACTTATAAAATGCGTATATAAAAAAGATAAATGTCAATATACTTTTACATTATTCTTATCACGGTCCTTTCTTCTTTTAATCACACTTAAGTTTATGACACCGACCAAGGTACATAGACAAAAATATTGAATTACGGTCAGAAATGACCGAAGAGTATTTTACCAAAGTAACAGAAAGGTGCTTTTAAACTCTACGATACCGGAAATTCATTAAGAGTATTGTATAAATAAATCAATTAATGACTTTAAAGCTCGGTTAATTTGAATGTAACTCACTATCTTCAAACTAATCTATCACACGATCGATTTTATTATTTTTAGATATATATCTTATTTATAATATAAATACTCTAAAGCTCTATTGGTTAAATTAACCGAATTTGATTGTACAAAACTTAGAAACAACTTGTGTCGTTTTACCTAAGCTTTCGTTATCAAGTTATTATTTAATTTTCTAAGTAAATCATTTGTTGACTTGCATAATGTTGTTTCTGTTTACCTAGAAACCTTGTCAGGTGTTAAAGACAGCAGGGTTGTGCAACGACACTTAGACTTACCTTATTTACAGCATCTCTGAACTCGGTCCCGTCGGATCAGAAGATTTAACTAGTATTTGTATTTTATTTTATTTTAAAGATTAAAAAGGGCGAGTTATCAGGTTACCTGAACCTTCATACATACAAGAAACCAATGTCAATTTCATGATCATCACTCTAACATCTCCTAGCGTGGTTTTGATTATCGTACACAAATAATTTAAGTGGTTACGAATTATATTATGTTTAGGGAAGCTCATAGGAAATTTATAATCGAATTAAGTATTTTTTTTATTTGGTAGATATCTTCCAAATAAAAACAGCAAAAAACGGACGTTACGAAAATAACATGACATTAAAATGAAAATACAAATTCGAAATATAATCAATTAATTAACTAACAGCTATTTTCATTCAAAAGATGATACTTTACAACAAAATTGTAATTTACGAGGAATCAAAATGAACGTGAAATAAGTTAAATACCTAATAAATTATGAGATTGATTTCTTGATGTTTAGAGAATGACCTTGTTGACATTATTAACAACCAATAAACATCTTGTGATAATTAAGATTTATTGTGCTAGATATTAAACGCCTATGAATGTCGTCTTTTAACATTAATGGATGAGACATACATGACAGGAGATGTGCCTATCACCGCATCTACGAATTAATTATATATCCGGACAATGTTTTGTTTGTTATTCGCGATAACTTGAAAAAGAGGGTGCAAATATTGACTAATCTAATCTTGGTTACAATTAAAAAGTCCTTCGATCAAATTCAACTTCAGATTGTTATTTTTTTACGTTTATCAAAAATAATAATTCTTAGACACAAACACAAAATAACACACATAAATTATTTTAAATATCATACATAAATTAATTTTATTTAATCATTTTTTTAATGGTCATAAAACTATCAAACTAATTGCAAAATTTCTATTCAAACTTTAAAATTATATAAAGCGAAAGATGTAGTGGAAATTCTTAATATTATCAAAATCAAATGATTAATATTTGCATTACAAATTAGGATTTAAATTTATGAGCATAAAATTTGATTGATCCAGTATAATACCTGCCATCACTTACATATAAGTTTGTTTTCAGTTTCAATACTAGCATCTTTATACCTATCTTATAAAAATAGGATATAAGATCATGATTTATTCTTATCACAGTGGCGATAAGTTTATAGAGTTCACTTAAAAAAAATATTTTTTTGAAGGAAAATGATGTCCAGTTAGAATATGACGTCCCCATGGTACCTTTTACAAATTTTAACAGGTTACATACACGTAGGATAAATTAAAAAAAACTCCGTTGGGGTACGTGTATTAGGTAAATGTTAAATTACTTACATCATGATCCGGGACATAGGAGTAGACGTGTAGCTTGTCGATCCTTATAGTACCCTGAAATGGGTACAGCAGAGACCCTCGCTGCAGTTCTGTCGATGTCCAAACGCTGACAGATGCTTCCCTGCCTCTAGCACCCCCCGGTCTCAGAGCTAGGCTCAACTCTTGCGGTATCAGTACTAGAGTCTCCATTATCACTGGCACATAACGTTCTTACTCGACGATTAATTTACAAAATAATTCAAATTAAAAAAATAAAAACAAATCAAGTCCTACATGCATGTCTTTATTAATCCTCGGATATTCCCTCAAAGTCTTCCATCACTGTTAATGAAGATAAATAATTACAAATAAAAATCCGTCCCGTCTGTACGATTATCAGTCGCCAACGAAATATCGAGTCCGTGTGATCGATCATCCGATGAAATGTTCAATCGGTTTAAATTAAAAATAGTATACGTTCTAGTTGATCCGTCTAGGGGAAATGTTCACTAGTTTCGCGATTTAGATCACTCGATTTCCGATATCCGTTGCCAATATTTTCGTGTGAGTTCATTCAACCCGTCCGGTAGTGTTCGTCCAGGCACTTGGGAGTACGTCACCGCGCGAAGGATGCGCGCGCGCTCTTCTCTGAACGAGCACTGAAGGAAGCGCTAACATTGACCTTAGCCACGGCCGTGATCGCGTTTACAGTTCATTTTTTGTTCGATAAAAAGGAGAGGAGTAAGCCCTACAACCTGTTTGATTCACTGCTACAATGAATAAGCGACTTTTTTGTGTACGTGATAAGAGTCATTTGGCTTGCAGATGTAAGTTTGTAAGGTGCAGAGTAAGGTGCTCCCCTCCAAAGGCGGCACCTGCATTCGCGCGCCGCCCGTCAGATCGCCGTGGAGGCTCGCGAGGTGCGCTCGCGCACCTGATTTACATTTTTTATGCTACCTGCCAGCTTCTTTATCGGGCTTTCCTAACATCTGCTTCGTCATAGAGGCTTTTAAAGTCGATCCCTTTAATGATACGCAATTCATTACGCTGATTAGGTAATCTAGATTGAAAATATGCTTTTTTATCATTTTATTGGATATTTTAGATAAGCATATTAAAACTCAATATTCTTATAAAGTTTAATTATAATTTTTTTTTAAAAATATTTATTATATTATTAATATAATAAAATATGTATTTATAGAAAACTAACATATACTGTTTTTGCTATTTGGTGCTTTTTTTTGTAAACAAAATTTTTATTTCATTACAATTAAAAGGTAAAATAATGTTTAATTGACACTAACCGACATTCTTAATAACATGTGAAGCGTATTTTTTACGTGGGCAATTAACGGAAATTAGAAAAAAAATCATAGTCATATTTATTATGTAATGAAAACATACTTACGGTGAACCCCGATAAGGTGCAAGAATAGAATTTCAAACGAAAGGAATTTCTTATTATATATTTGATTAAATTTGAGATAGTATATAAATACTACTCAAATAAATAATACTCAAATAAATTCATTTTAAGGATGTAATTGATTGATTTCGTTAATTGATCTTAATTTAGATGTGAACTAATTCTATTTGCATATATGTTAAATGCTTTGTAGGCAATTGAAATGTTTATTTTAATTAAGAATGTATCTTTGTGGAGAATATGAAATTTTCCGCAATTCCGTCTTGCCTTCTGCGTGGCCTTGACACGTCATAGCTTTTTTCATTTATTGTGCTATAGAAAACGAAAAATGGAATCTCAGAGAAATAAAGACTCGGATTCGAACCTCTGCCATTACTTCCTAAAATTTATGAGTTTATTTTTTCTTAATAAATACGTACAGTTAAAATACTCCTTATCATATCTGTGAAGCATTTAATTCAACTCACATCTAAATTGAAATCAATGAGCGAAATCAGTTACATTTATTTTATCTTAACGAAACACAGTCGTCAAGGCACGTTGCAACTTTAATTTATAATTTTTGTATGGAAATTTAGATTCAATTCTTACTGCAGTAAGATTGATTATCAAGTTGTTGCTTTAACGTATATATGATACATTAAATGTCGATGACCCACACACACCTGCCGCCAACCACAAACCCACGGGGTCCGTGTCGATGGTCGAGCACGTATCGTCCACGGTATTGCAAGGCCTAAGCATATTAACTAAGAGCAATACGAAATGCATAAAGAATAGAGAGCTCCATATATAAGATGATCCTGGATTTGACTCTTATATCGAAACACTAACATTTCATATCAAAACAAACTACTTATTTGTCTAAAGTCTTTACATTTAATTTGTACATTGTTCCGCTGAGATATGTCTCCTGTTTATACTGAGTAGGTGACAAACTTTTACTGAGATATACTATCCCATTAACACCAATTTGTACGTGATACGGCCCGCAGTAGCAGTAGCTATCACTCGAATGGGTCGGCTCGACCGCTGAAATATCACGACCTCACAGAAGACAGGCGTGAAATAGAAGTATTTTATGTTTTGTGCGACTAGTAAGAAGCCGGAGGCCCAAATGTACTCTTAATCCCTTTGCCATCGTAATAAGGATTAGATGAGAATCGAAAGCGAATCTAAGGGGCATGGATAGGAAAAGGAAATATTCTTGTCTCTCCTTTATTCAACAATAAAGGCAGGCAACGCAAACTACAACTCATTTTATTGTTGCTGATGTCTATGGGTTGCGGTAGTCGCTTAACATCAGGTGAATCGCTTGCTCGTTTGCCAACATCTTCATAAAAAAACCTTATTAGAGGCTTGAAGTCCTGCAGAAGGTTGTTACCACGTCATGCGACATACCCCATCTAGTGATTTTGTTACGTGAATTTTAAGAATGGAATAGCTCGGCTTTAATTTTATTACCTTATACTATTTGTACCCTAGACACGACTCTCACTTCCATTCAGTAATGTGTGTCTTTGTTATTATCAGACGTGTCTCATATGCTACAACTCTTACTAACAAGTTACTTAGAACTCAACCTTTGAAACAATACAAATATCCAGATACGTTATTTAATTAGTAAAACCACGTGTTATTTAAATCATGCGTTACTTATGTCATTTGTACATGCCTTTTATTGGCATACACATCAGATTAATTTGTGTACATTTTTATATTATGTATTTAAATACGTACGCTATGTAAATAGATATGTTGGCTTGTCGTGAATAAATAATAATAATAATAATAAACCGTATTCAAAGTTATACACGATTATTTTTCATATTATGTAATTATTTAAAACTTACATATTTGTAAACTAATATTTAATTCGATACCACTATAATCGGTGGTAATATTATTATTTCTTTTTATTTATTTAATTTTTGGCTATCTAGGTTCTTACGATTTGGATGGATTTTTTTTATTTACACACTGTTTCTATTTTAAAATGTTATCGCTCACTTGATAATAAATCGGTTGACAATAATGCAAAATTATACTGGTAGTTCTATGAAACAACGATAGATGTCATTATTCAAAAAATACGTTCTGACGAGACAATATATGCAGGGCGTAGCTCGGTCCACCAACATAATTGGTGGCGTCTATATCTCCGCTTGTAGTGTTTTTTTTTTAATCAAAGAACACGAGGATACAGATAAACAAGCTTGCGGATCACCTGATGTAATGTGACCGCCGCTACCCATTGAGATGCACAACAGTCACAACAGTCAAAGGCTTACGGATGCGTTGTTCTGCTAAACATAGTCCTCCCTGTCACACCACTCTTTCCGATTATAACAGTCGATCCACGCTCTCCCCTGCACCCTAACGATGTCAGCTACTCATCTGGCTGGTATCTCTATGTTACCACAGACGCAATAAAATTTTAAGTAATATTAAAATACTGACTGTTATCCCAAAAGACCGGTTGTCTTTTGGGAAACTTTGGCTGGAGATCTATCGTTATTATCCTTGTGACAAGTAATTCTTTTTTGAAGCCTTGAAAGTTGCAAACGAACAAACTGTATGGGTGATATGATGTTAAACGACGACCACTACTTCCAGGGCAATTATTCATTTACACGTAGCGTGATGACTTTCTCATGGACGTATTACCAGACGTACGACGTTTTTTGTCAGCATTTGTTTGGTTGGGATATGCCTCTATGAATCTAAGCATGGACTGTAGAGTATCTTTAGAGTTCTTTCGTGTCACTGTGACGAGTACTTAAGCAAGTTTTAATTCTCCTAGTGGGTAAGTCCAAATCTGAAACTTAGTTCAGATAGGTCGAGTAAGTCGTTAGGTCTTAATATCTGCTGGTAAAGAGTTCGAATTCGAGTAGGTAAACGGTGATTGTTCATATATTCACTAATGTGTGACAAATTATTTGTGATATCATGTATGTATATCACAAATTTTATGTCAATTATATTATATAATTATATTTTATGAAAAAATTAAATGTCATTATTATTTCTCTCTAGCTCGGGTAGAGTTTTTTGAAATTTTTAGAGATCATTTTTTGTTTTGGGAAACTATAATAACTGATTTTATTGAAATTTGTTTTACTCCCTAATTAACAAAAACGAGCGTCACACATTTCAACGTTTAGTTAACGCGAAAGTTAACGTTTCCATTCGCTCGAGAATGTCTACGGAGGCGACATTCTAAACGCCGGCCGGGTTGAGGCGGTAAGTATATCGATGTCAGACAGTTTTATAATCTCGTTTGTTCCGTAAAAAATCGCGACATAAATCACGTGTCGGAACATCTCGAGCTTTTGGGGGCGTGGCGGCGGCGTGGGGCGGAGTCGCTGTAGCGCCGCCCCTGCGCCTGCGCATCGTGATATACCGGCACTTCTATTGTTTGCGTTGAAATTTTAATGCCATTGGTCCGTCGCTTCTCGTGTATTGTTGCCATAATGAGACTTACCAGATCTGGTATGGTATGGTTGTGGATTTGTAAGCTACAAGGACATTTTTTAAAGGAATAGATTAAGATTTGCAAAAATCAAATAAAATTTGGCTCTCAACAATACGTATCTTAGTTTATTGACTTTATCTTTATTCAAAACTAATAACACTCTATTTTAAATTGAATACTGTTTTTAATTTTAAAAAATACTAGATGACAACTTCTTAAACATTTCAAACCCTTTAAAGTTTCCAGAACCCAACTGTTAATAATCCACTTTGTCTTTTGCCACGTTGGTATCCATATATCTATATAATTTTATTATATTTAAGATAATATCTAACACAGGTATCTATTACCTTTAAATCTGTAATTTCTGCCTACTTCCGATTATGCTTACGTTTCTACATATTTATTGTATACCTTGTATCACAGCAAGATGGGATTTTTGTAAGCAAAGGTTTTTACGTTTAAAATTACAAGATATGATCGAAAATTCTGATATTACCTTATAACATTTCATTTGCTATTCTTATCACAAAATTAGAACATTTCCCATTAAAGTATTAAATGCGTAATGGCCGCCATGTGTGGTGAATGACGTTTGTTTGTTTACAACAATGATATCTTGCTATGAAACAAGGTATTTTGTACTCACCACGGTGAGTATGTAGCAATGAATGATTAAAAGCTAATATACATTGATTTTAATCATTCATTGCGTAGATGTATAGTATGAATGTAGAACAAGCGAGAGAGGTGGGCCAGGATCTTGCCAAATGAAATCCATGATCTCTGCCTACCCCTCTCAGGCATATTTAAACACATTAGCCCATTTCTTAAGTTAATTTGAAGTGAACTCGCCCTAAGTCGACTGCAGGTACGACGTAGGTACTCATATCATCGAACAATACTGATGTGTTATACCAAACTGTCACGGCACAAATTGACTGGAACTTTAATAATAATTAAGCCGTACGCGACGCGGGTTCGAATCCGATTAAATGAGCGATTAACGTCCGTCCCGCGGGGGATCACAACGCAGCGTGACGTCAGCCCTTGTGTCACGGACCAGTAATACACGGAATATTGAAAAATGTTTAACAGATATGCAATGATGTCATAGCGGTTACCTGTATTTTAAAGCTACGGTGTAATAATTTGACCCGAGTATCATTTAACACGAGTCGGTCGAATCGAATGGAGAGGTCACAGAATATCGGCCTTTTTCCTCATCATTTAATATCAGGTGAGCCACTTGCACTTGCTCCCTCGTATCAAAAAAAAATAGAGATAAGATACACGAGCTAGCTCAATTTCCTCATTTCCTGTACACATTTCGGTAGCTAATGGGATCGTTAGTATGGGAGCTCATTTATTTATGGTCAAGATACGGCATAATAAATTGATACCATCATCTGTTATTTTATCAGGACCTAGATTATATGTTATATATGTAGTATGTAAATGGATAAAACACAAGTGGGTGGTCGTGCTAAATTTGGGGCGAACATTATTAAAATCGTAATAACCATATTAGGTTGCACCCTTGCGGAACTCGCCTTTACGATACTAAGGGTCAAGTTTAAGTGGACGATAAGTCGAACTTCAGTATAACATTCCGCACGGCAACATAAACCTGAACCCTACATATTATCTCACACATAATCTAGGTCCGGATCAAATAACAGACAGGCAGGCAGCAGACATTTCTTATGACGTATCTTAGACTATTATGAAAAGATATATTTCACCAAGCATTACATACAACGTAACGTAATCGGGACGACTTATCAGTTTGGTTTTCTTGGCAGAAACTAAGTCAGACTTGACAGGCAACTTAAGCAAACCATGGTTTTTTGTGAGGCCGTGGCACTACTACATTCGATCTTTTTATGCAACAAATATTATAGCAGATTGCCCACTTTTAGATGGGGGCCCCTTAGCGGCTTTAGTATAAGTCTGAGATATATAGTTTTCATTTTTAACTCAACACTAAAACGAAAATGTTTAGCAATAATAGTAGTCATTGCTAAACATGTTCGCTTTAGTGTACCAATAAACAAACATACACACCGACAAGAAGGGAGCGCAGATTCGTTGCCATAAATTTTTAAAGAAACAGGAGAGAGTAGGTAAAGTAAAGTTAAATGCGAGGGGTTGGGAGAGGAGAGGGCGGTTATCTGAGTGGAAGATAGATAGGTGCGTCCACATCTGTAGAATGCGCCACGAAAGCCCAGCTCGCGAGCTGTGCGCGTGCATTGTATGTTCGTGCGTGCATTGTATGTTCGTGCGCCGCCTGCGCACTGCTCCCGAGCAAACTACGCGTTGTGCGTGAACGGCGCAAGAGCGGCGCGTGGTCTACCATTTACTTCCCCCCGCACGAAGCATGCACCGCGCGTAATTCGCGTGCCGCGCGCGAGCACTTTAAAAGCTTTGCATGCGTTTCGCTAAAGAGGTGCACCAAATAATCACAGCAATTCAACAGTTCGATAGTTTCTAAATAAACGTAAATAATACGTCAATTCAAAAAGATAGTTTGACAGAAATAAATTTCAATTATGTTGCTTGCTCGGTATTTAAAGTAACTCGGAAGTTTTGCTTATAAAACTTAAATGTCTTCTCTCTCTCTTATATTAAAACTATTTTTTCTTCGTTATAGATAGTTGAAAAAAACAGCAGAACAGATAATTAAAACAACATTAATAAACACAACAGATAATTTTAAAAATGTGCTTGAAAAATATTATAAGTACTATTAGAAAAATTACAAAACAATATGTTAAAACAAATTTTAGAGTGTGATTACGTGTATACACAAGCTATTCAAAAAAATATAATATATATTAGATATACTAATCTACTTGAAGTTACGAGACCCGCAAAACAAATAAAATAAACAAACAATATAAAAATCGGTACAAATCGATGCCGACATCAAAATCGGATTGGCTCTAATCCGCGCCATAAGCCAGGACATGACATAACTCCGACAAGGCGAGCTTACGTCATTTTTTTCTGATGTATCCACGAGGATAGATTTACATTTTATGACGTATTCATTGGGTCCGGCGACGTGCGGTTTGTTTTACTTGGGCAATATTACTCGTGTTTTTTTTTTATTTCATTAAAATATCGGTAACCGGTCAATTGAAAACAAATTGTAAAGTGATCGAATTATATGGGATATGGGTTTTTTATATGAGGTTGATGAGATGAATAAGCAGTGACTCACCGAAGGTAAAAAAGGTATAGAGAGGTCAAATTCTGTTGATGCTAGTAAGGATAGTTATTTTATTATAAATACGGTACCCGATATTGTATGAAAGAGGAACTCTCTTAATTTTTAAATATTACCTATTTTAGATTCTGGTCCTTCGTAAAATAATTTTTTGTTATTCGAAGTTCCTTATAGACCCATTTTGTAAGGCGGTAAAAATTACATGACTTGTGATTTTTGCTGTCACTTACCTTGCAACATTTACTCAAGTGAAATGTTGCCGTCATCTACTACAATTGAAGTAAAAGATGTGATAAGTCTTTTTTTATAGTTAACTATGTAGATACATTAGGTAGGTACCTATACGAAGGATGAAACTACCTTACTATTAAGTAGGTAATAGTTCGGGTAAGCTTTGACAGTTGTAGAACCTGCAACAACAACATCTGTTGCGGGAATAAGCCGGGTCGATCACTGAAATACCACAACTTCACAGAAGACAGTAAACGTTAAGTAGAAGTATTTCCGCATTTCGATGAGTGAGGTTACGGAGGTCCTTTTCCCCTTCCCATACTTTTATACTAACGAAAGGATCGGAATGGAAAGGGAATTTTATGGTGGAGGGGATGGATAGGAAAAGGATAATATCTTTATATACATTTAAGAAGAATATCTTTTTCCGGTCTATAACCTCCTCTGTCCATTAAAGGTGGGGACCGCGTCTGTGTAGCGGTCACTTAACAGCACGTGATCCGTTTGACACCTTTTTCCATAAAAAACGTTAACCAAACACAAATCCCAGCGCAGTCAAATCTAGCGGACCGAGGGAAGCAAAATTTTACACACAGGTTATTTTTATGATGTTTGCGAACACTATAGAAAAGTATTTTTGGTAATTCAACCTCTAAGGGGTAAACAGTGTTAAATACTGCTTCATAGAAAGTCAAAACCGTTATTATTTGTTAAAACGTGGACGAAGTCGCAGACAACTACTTATCTGTAAAGAATGTATTCAGTCGTGAGCTCCTGCGATTACGCAGCGTTTCGCGTGCGTCCCCTGCTCCCATTTAATTCGGCCATTCCTTCCGGGCCCGCGGCGTCTATGAGCTGCACAGGCGCATTCCTTCACGCTATCCTCGATTTAAATCGACACTCAGCCGTATATTAGATTGAATGGACTGAACATCGCCTGTACGGTGTGTTTATTAACAGATTTAGATGCGAAACGATATTTATTCATTAAAGCAATGTTCAATTAGTTTATACAAAAAATAACGTAAATAAATGTTTTAAAAATTCACTTAAAGATAAGATTTGGATGCAAATTAACTTTATGATCCATCCAGAGTTCAATAATCTGAATTCAATGACTTGGTGATTTTGACTTGAAAAACAAGTTTAAGATTTCTGAGGGTAGATGGCGTATTAAGGTCTAGAGTCTAGATAGTTGTCTAGTGTACCCATTGTAAAATGATAGCACATTTATTGCGAACAATAAAAAAAAGTAAGGTCTCAATTATTTCAACCATTTTGATGTCAATCAGTATTTGCTTTTTCATTGAGCTTTTTACATACCAGTATAATGATTAATTCGTTTATGCCATCAAAGTTATTTCGTAGAGCGCGTGTAATTGTGCAGTCTTGTGGGTTTGTATTTTAATTGTTTAAAAACTAAAGCAGACAAGAGAAGAAAACAAAAAGTAATCACAACCCGTACACGATCACCGGCGAGCGGTCGGAGGCCTTTTAATGAATTTATAATTTGCACCGGCCGAGAACAATTAGAGTGCTCCCATATCGCCTCGGGAGCGAATTTTAAATGTTAAATCGGCCGTCTTTTACGGGAACAACCCACTGGTTTTTGTTGGTAGGTTTTTTGAAATACCTAAAACGAAAAAAAATAACTCAATTTATCTTCGACGTGCTGTGATATGGCGCATTACTATGTCAATGAATGCTAGTCTAACATCAATGACTTTTGGGATGTAGGAATCCGAAAACTCCACATTATATCTAAGCATTTTAACCATGTTACTGTCACCGAAAATCGTCAGTCGATCACTCAAATAACGAAGGACTCAGCACCTGTCACGTTAGCCTAAACCAGGTCTTAGTAAAATTTGTATAAATAAATAAACTATTATTCGTTATTATAAACTTTTGATCACTATCTATAATATATATTGAAAATATTTGAACTATTTGTCTTTGTATCTTAACTAAGTACTTTACTTTACTTGTACTTTGACTCAAAAACACTTACTTGTGTACAAAACACATACCAGTAAATAAACCTTGTACCCACGAGATTTCTATTTACTTTCACCAATATTACTCTATCTTCTCTTTTGTTTTCCATGATCTATAAAAGTTTTAGTACTGCTGATGTTCGTCTGTGATGTGATAATCCCTTAATAACTGGCATACCCTTGTATCTTTACTCCTTATAAAATACCTTCATTTGTAACATACTAATAATTATTGACATTAGGTACATTCCGAGAAAACAGTATCTAATCATAAGGTAAGTGGAAACAATTATTTAAACCATACTGTACACACCTGCCGGGGGCGAGTCGTTAGCTGAGAAGAAAAAACATGATAATATTCAACTACATTCACAGTAAATGATAATTTGAACAATTCTTAACGAATAAGATCTAGTACAGTCATTTTGCAAAAGATTGAGTCCATTAATATTAACGATATCAACACAGTACAAATATATTGGCCATATATTAAATAAATCATATCGTATGTTCAAGATCGTTCAAACGGCAAGACACTTTCATCCTACTTTATCTATGCCTGGTAAGATCTCATTTAGTTTATGTATCTCCGATATGGAATCCATTCTACGCTGTAAATGCTGACAGAATAGAAATGATTCAGAAAAAATTCTTACGTATACTAAACTATCGAATGCATTTCCAAGTACCGACTGATCTCATAAGTGACCGGCACACACTCATTGATGTCACGCTTAGAAACATCTGTGTTGGCGAATTTAACTGTCCCGGATTATTATCTGTATTAGAGTTTAGAATAGCACCTAAAGCAACAAGAACAAAAAATCTTTTCCATGTATCGGCAACTAGAACCAACATCGGTAAGCGCGAACCGATACATCGAATGTGCACTCTCCACAATACCAGTCTTTATGACATAGATTTATTCTCAAACTCCACCTATAAAGCCAATTTAATTAAATGGTTTTATAAATAAGAAACGTCCCTGCGGCTCCCTTCTCTTTCGAACCTTAATAATTGTTTATGGTTTGATCTGTATTCCTTCTTACTAACTTTACTACTACTTTGTTTTTTTTTTCTTTCTTTCTTTTAGTGTAATTTAGCCTTAAGTCCTCAGTTAAAATTTTTAATGCTGATAAAAAAAATAGATTTTAATCAAAATTGTTCTCAGTGAGACAATCATTAGGAAACATTAGAATTTATTTTTTATAACTTACGTACCATATCTAATTTTTATATTTTGTTTCTGTATATCTCCTTAACTAAATATGAGTAAAAAAATGTATTATTTTGTATTTGTGTGCTGTACAATACGGGATCGGCGACCCGCGGCACAAGTTCATAAAATTGCGTGTTGCGTTGTATGTAATAACTTATTGAATATAACTTACCACTCGACGCCCGTTTCAGCGGTTACAGGATCTCGTCAATTTATTCAGTCTAAGTCGAGTCAGCCAACTCGGTTGGTCAATGTTCCGTAGCGCGCGAGCAATGTTGCT
>JWHW01007332.1:1400-33711 GCA_000931545.1 Papilio glaucus
TTCTGATTGCTGTTGGAGGGCAATACTAGTGAGTCACCTAACATGAGATGAGCTGATGAGCCAGTGCAATAACTTTTAACTTAAAAAAAAAAACAAATACTTCTTTAAAAGCTTGGCTACCTTTAAGGAAGTATCGAGATTAGAAAACTAATGTCAAAAAATTAATATCCAAATAGGCCAAAAATTCAAAACAAAAATCGGCTCGCCTAATATTTAAGGCCAGACTAAGTAAATTTCTATATAAGGTCTAGTAAACATTTGTCGTGGCATTTTTATTTCTTCATGTTTTATTTCTTTTAACAAAAGAAAGGCAGTATCTCATGATCGCGCATGCTTGTAAATTCTATCATATCAAAAACAGACAATGTCGATGCCTTATGTTACGTTTCGCAACGGCAAGTCGGCTGTTAAAAGCGCTCACTCGTAAATAACGCCCAGCAGAAGTTGCGCAGTGCACCAAACCTACGCACGTACGATTCCTGCACTATAATTTTCAAATTTACCTTCGTTCAAATAATGCACATTGGTAAAAAAAATAAAACTAATTTGGTGCCGTGTCAGTAATTTAAAAATTTTGTTAGGGCATATTCTTAGCTCCTATTTAGGTATTCTAAAGCTACGTTAATCTGCTAATGCTTGGATTAACTGGCAAAAATTAGGCTTACCGTATTCTTTACTTTAATATTCTAATAAGTTTGGCGGTTATTACATATCTGAACTAATTTTTCCTTGTTGCGTATTTCCAAATATAATTAAAGTGTTTTACTGTTCCTTGCCTCAAAGGTTTTGATTTATAGAAGAAGCAATTTTTTTTTCGCTTAACATTTTCAAAAATCATAAATCTTTTACCTATTACATGTTGTATTTTTTTTCATAGAAAAAGGTATCGAACTTTTGTGTTTCTACATACTCAGATGTAATTTCTTTCCGTAAACGTCCATCGTTTATAAGACATAAATCTCTTATTAATCTTAAAATGGTACAATAGTTTCATTATAAAATATTTGCAGTATTAATTTACCAGCAAATAACATCAGGAAGGCTCAACTTTAATTTTGGTTGTACGGCAAAGGGCCGTCTGGCGCGGCCGCGGGCCGGCGCTAGTGAATAATGTCTGCACAAACTTGCGCACTGCACCAAAACGCATTCTACGTGTCTACCGAGTTTGCCTTTGGAACTTTCAAATTTATATTCGCGCTCCCTTGTTTAGTTGTTAACAGAAATAATAATATGACGTTTTAACTACTTACACCTTTTAAAATATTTTTAAACAGTTAAACAAGCTGAGCATTTGGGAGCTTATTTTTTTAACCGACGCCTTGTTATTTTACTAATATCATTTACATTTGCTGTCTCCTCATCATTTATCTTCATCCATCAGTTTCTTGTTTCTGTCACTTGTATCCAGGTCACAGGATCTGCTGTTTGGGATTATATGACTCACTAAGCCACGGTGGTCACCACGTCAGTCTAACGATGCGTTTACCCATTGCAAAATTAGCTGGATTTTTATTTAGTATGGATTCTATCGTTTCGAACTTGTATCTTGTGTTCTGTTGTCATTCAAACAGTTATAGTGACAACACTATAAAACTTATTCGTTTAATTTAAACATGAAATGATCCAGCATTAAAAAATGCTAATTTGTTTAACAACAAGCTAGCGGAGAGAAAACTTTTATGCGACCGGTAAACGTCGCTGTGAGGCGTCACTTACAATAAACAAGAATTATCACTGAGGTTGACGTGGAATGCATTGCTCATTTCATTACCTTTCATACTCATGGTAAAAATGCAAACAACTCGACATTTCTACTGTAAGAATAACGTTGATTGTATAAGAAGTAAAAACACTATCTGAAATGAGTTAAACAAAGATTGTTGTCAAAATATCAGTGTTACCGAGAATATTATAAACTATATATTTTGCGTAATTAAATACAGGATACAATTCTAAATCTAAACCTAGTGACCATTTGACCATTGACCATTATCCTTCATCGTCTGGATAAGGATCCAGACGTTGAAGATGACACTAACTAGTTTATAATTAGTGAAGAAACTTAAGCTATAATCGGACGTAAATACTGACGGCGGGGTTGCGAATCTAGGGAACCCGATAGGCAAATGATATTCCGGTAGTTTATATTACAAGTTTAAACATACGATATATGTCAACTGCGTATAATATTAATTTGTATTCAACTCAGTCGTTGCATTTCATCGGCATATTAATTGAATTAAGCATCAAGCCTTTGCAGATATGGTGCCAACTCTGTGAATAACTGCTACATACTGGCACGCAGTAAGCACGTAGCCGTCGCTAAGTGCGCCACATAAGTAGATACCTACCTCGTGGTTAAGTTAGTGTTTTTGTTATCATATTTTTATACGTGTATCCAATGAGAGTGCATATACACATAATAAATAAATGCTATGTACATTTTCTATTCTGTTCACATAGAAAATTATAATAATGGGATATATTTATAACGTCATAGTTATAAATATATCCCATTATTATAATTTTCGTTATGTAGAGTTAAATATTTCTCTCATATCAGCTTGAACACATGCAATCTTGCGCGTTTATGTTATTCAAAATGTGATATTGTAACCAGTCGTTTCTAATTTTTACAAAATATTGTCTACTGCTTCACAAAAAAATTACTCCACTTAGACTGTCTATAAACTTATGTGTATCGAGTTGTCACAACCAAAATCATAATTTCTTTTCACAATGTTTATATTATTCAACTCACAATGTCACCTCGTAATGAAAATAACTTGGACGTTACATTCCAGTTAAAACACGAAACAACAGGTATGGAGACAAGGGACGGTAATACCGTCGACCCTTTTGTTATGCGCTGAATTTTAGAAAGGTCTTTTCGTGTGTTCTCCGCATTCACGTGTTTAGAAAAGCTTTCGCTGAGGCGCATACCTTATGTGTAATTATTTATTTATTCGCTTAAAATACAGCACACATCAAATATTGATAACTAAGACATTTAAATGGATAAGGATTCATACCGAACACGAATAATCGCGTAGTAAGTATCGAGTGCGTTTTAATGTTTCCTAAGATAAAAATGGTTATTGTGAGACAACTATAGAAGATAGATATATGTCATCCCGGACTTTTATTTAGCTTATATAAAGAGCTACAATTATTTCATACATCATTTTAATGTAAGTCCTATAGTTTAGCCTACGTAAACCAAGAAAGTAAAATTCATCGTTTTCATATTATGCATTATTAAGAATAACTCAAAAACTACCGGTCGGATCTTGACTAAAAAAAAATGGGACCAATCGAAAAGCATTAGCTCTCGAACAAAAAAGAATCATCGAAATCGGTTCACCAGTAGCGGAGTTCTGACGTAAAAGTAGATGTATGTTACACACGAATTGCACCAACAACCTCCTTTTTGAAGTCGGTTAAAAAAAAAATTAATTATGTTCACAAATATTATAGTACTATAGAATTGTTATAATTCTATTAGAAGCTACTCTATACTTTCATACTGTGGACGTAAGTATGTTCACAGTAAGTAAGAATAGAGTTCTTTGTTCTTGAAGTGAAGTCACTTGAGGAACAAATGTACTTCAGAAAAGAGAACTTGTAAATATCCATCTTAAATTTTAAGTCATTTCAACCCGACTAAGACCTGAATAAACAACGCTTGATGACATTTAATGTTGTCGATTAGATATGAAATGCATGCATACGACAAAATATCTTCTGTAATCAACTTATTCCGTCTAAATACAATTACGGCTCGTTCCAAGGGGAGTTGACGTTCGAAAAATAAAAGTAGATGTATCCATCGTACTCCTTGCTTATTTTCTTTTTAACATTTGTTATGACGAATCGAGAAAAGTTAGACCCTCCCAACTAACCAATTGCATCTCTAAAGTTCGAGTACAAAGTTTCACATTCACTTATTGCGAGCTGCACGAAAGAAAAATGCATTATGCTTTTCTTGCGGTCGCTTTGTAAATAAATGCGGGGCTCAGTCACCGCTTTCAAATCGAGAATTCCGGGCTTTTAAATGATTGTTATTGCAAATTTGGAAAGTTTGGAGTTTCATCTAGAAATTTAACTGGATTTTGCAACCGTTTATCGGCTTTCGTTAATTTCTCACTACTTCGATCACATTTGGATTGCACACATTTTTTAGATTTATAAAGGCAAACAACCCATACTTGTAGGTATGTTACTAAAATGAATGCATACATGCCTACTAATTTAAGCACCGGTGCTTTTGGACTATCTCTAACCATAGACATCTGCAATAATCATAGTTCCTTATATACTTTAACAGTGGCAGAGCCCGCAACAACGAGCGAGTTAGCAGTCGCGACTTTGCAATTGAACAACGTTCCAACAATTTCATCTCTTTTGCTACGGATGAAATTATGTAAAAAAAGAGAGTGTAGCTTGTGAGTGTACTTAATAATCATTGTATAGAAATACCAATATTGTCAAAAGGTTGCTTATGCATAGGTGACTTTAGGGGATCGGTCTAACTGATTTGAGAGATCTGCCTTCTCGCAATCCGACAATATAAGAAACGAAGTGAAGGCCCAAACCGAGGCTGGAGGCCAACGGGAGCCCTTGTGTTGAGAAGTCCAGGCTAAGCGCACTTAACGCTCAGCCATCACAAAACTATGTATAGCGGTGAAAACGTCTTCGGAGCGAACATACACAATTTTTTTCTTGTTATCTTATAAAGTAATCTTGTTTCTACCTATTTCAAAAGCCAAAAAAATAATATTGCCCTTCGATACAGGTAAATAACAATTTTGTATCGTTTTGATGAAATCCGACGAAAAGGATATTCATGACATTGCTTGTAATCTGGTTTATATATTCACGAAGGCTTTTACACGGGCACGTGTAGCACAGTTATAATAATGACGGTCTAGAACGACGTCCTGTTTCATCAACGTCCGGGCACGCGCCCGAAACATTACCTGCTAAATGTTTTCGGTGAGATTGTCATCTACACTTTACATGCGTTATCGTTGATACAGACAGTAGCTGATAATGTTTTTAATTCAAAATAAACTCCTTTAATATTGATAGTTTTAAAATTTAATTTCTAATAATATAGATTGTTTACAAATGTTATTATTTCATCTATATTGCTGTTGTACATAACATGATGGGCTCGACATTTGACTTTACAACCTATTTCCAATCCTAAGCGATAGTGAAAGAACTAAAAATGTTTTGTTTATCAGATACTCAGATCTTTACTACGAACTCAATAATAGTGAGTATACTTTAAAAAGTGTAAAGTAACTGGAGTATTACATAAAACATTAGTTTTGTTCTGTAATTCCAATGGACTAAGTGAAAATTAAGGTTATCTTTATGGCCGAGCATTAGGCAGTACATTTGTTTCTTCGCAGTGTCGCTAATATTTTTATACAATTTAACATTTACGGGACACGGTGTAAGAGAAAAGATTAAGTAGATAGGTACAACATCTTACGAATTTACGAACTTATTTATCTACTAATTATTTGTCATGATGCAATTTACGAGTAAGACCTGTCAATGTGGGCTGTATTTTTACAAAAAAAAAAATGATTTAATTCATACAAAATATTTGTTTTACATTGTACTTTTTTATTTCGCTCATATTTAACGATACTATGTTGCAGTGTTTACTTGGCGTTGAATATAAACTATTTGACAACATAATACAGTATAAAATGAATGTCCAGTCCGGTTTAATGTTGCGTAACGATGTTTTCGACAATTTTACGTTGCGTAATTGCCTGTGACTGTTTCAGTTTGGACGGGATTTTAGTTCAGTTTTAAATTTTAATTGATTTGTATTTATTTATGTTCTGTTATTGGAAATATCTTTCACGGTGCGTTAAGTTAAATCACGTTGACTAGAACACATCTAAATAAAAGTAGGTATTTGGCAACATAATTAATACTTCCAGCGACAAACGAGCCTGAAGCGGCACCGGAGAACGTTTTTTCTTTATTAAACGTCTATTTTATTAGGTCGAATGAGACATTAATTACGATATCTATATTAATGTAATATTTAAGATGTTCTTATTAAACAATAGAGAATTTTATAAAACGATATAGAAACGTCTGTAGACTTGATTACTTTTTCTGCTTCACGAACTAATAAAAGTTGATCAGCAGACCGGGAAGTAGCGAGTGTCGTTTTTAATTAAAACTGGACTTCTCATATGGGACGGCTGCAAGGAATTTATTGATAGAACGTTACATTTTCTTCCAGTCTCGAATATTTATATCGTTTGCATGATTGCCTCGCAATCTACACACGGATTCAATTATTCTGTTTCGTTTGTTTTGATTGTAGTAAGAAACAAACATAAAAGCATTTACTTCTATGGCCTGGTCTTGGCAGCTTGTATTTATTTCCATTTTGCTAGGTTTTAATTTTTCAATAGAGAAAGAATTCGCTTCCTTTATGTATAGGACATTGACAGGTAATTTACGAATATTTATATTTCAGTGTTACGTACACTTTGATTGTAGCAGCAGCAAAATTATCGTGTTTCTTTTTTAAACTAGCTCTATCACTTTTTGTAGTCGTTAAAATAGAATTGGAAGGAGGCAAGAAGTTAGCACTCGCTAAGTTAGCAATACCGACTCCAGAGTTGGACAACAAAGTTTAACATTCATTTATTGCAGGCGAGGCGAGAGAAAATACCTCGGGTTTTCTTGTGGTCATGGTTCATCAGGTTAGATTTTTTTACATTATTAATAATCGAAACTGTTATGTGAAATATTCATTTGATGCTAAGTTATTCGCTTCTTGATATTGTGGTGGCTACCCAGAACTCTGAAAAGACAAGGCTTTCGTACTATTTTGTTATTCAAACGTATAATTCTACGTTTTGTTAGCTCAGATGTAATGTTTACATAATTCTTACAAATAATAGATGACTAACTTGATGTTTAATAATAGAAGTGGAACTTATTTACAATATGGGTAGAGACTAGAAAATTGTAGCCGTTCCACATTTATCAATGTTTGAGACAAGTTCGTAGTCGTGTTTATGTACTTTTCAAATCTAAGGCGGTAGCGTACTCCATACGAAGAACAGTCTATATAAATTAGAAGGTATTCCCATCACAAGCTCTTCTAGTATCAGCCAAAGATAGCTATATTTTTACATATTGAATTAAGTTAAAGGTCACCTTGAGATAGATGCTTATTGTAAAGCACGGTTACACGGTTAGCGGTCACTTAATATCAGGTTTGCTTAACCGCTTGGTCGTTTGCCACCTTCTTTCATAAAAAAAGAGAAACGAGAGATATTGAAGTATATTGTACTTTACTAAACAATTTATAAAAAGTGCATTACGTGATTCAAAACATTCAAAACAAATCATTGAATTACGATACTATTGTTTTTGATGCGAAGAAGCATTTTTTGTTATGGCGACACTGTACCTTTATCGCTGCGTTTTAACCTTCGGACGATAATTTATAACAGTATCACTTTCATTGGAAACTTTTTTATGAGTTATATTTTTCGTAGGCAAAATGTAAAATGTTACCAATTTATGTACACCTTTTTTCGTACTCTGTACAAAACAGCTTAATACTAATTTCAAAGCATAAATTGAATTTTTGACGTTGATTGAATGGACAGTTTATTTTGGTTCGACGTATAAATGACATGGGTGAAATATAACGTGTCTAATCTTGATATACCTGAATTGATGAATACCTGAACTGGTTCCAGATGCTCGTACAAAGCAACTACCCATTAGATAGTTCCAATATATTGCTCACAGTTTCAATTTGTTTTTACTAAATGTATTATAAAATGTTCGCATCAAGTTCTCATAAGAATTATAGCGGCTCTCGTAATGTAAAGTGTCAACTACTACCTCTAACCTACACAACAAGCAAGCTGCAGATCAATTGTAAGCCTTATTGTAGTTGCCTGCGTCTCCTCGCTACTCACGCCTGTATCCTGAATGGTCGATGTATTTTTCTATTGCTGTATGAACCTCTACTAATGATAATTATATAGTAATTGTTTATGTACAAAAACCTCTTGATATGCGTATACAATATTGATTATTTAAATTTTTAATAGTATGCTGAAAACTTCTCTTCTGTAAAAGTAGTCTTAGTAAGATTATAAACGACAATATAGATTATATTGGTCCAAAGTTATCCAACGGCCTTGCCAGCTTCAGTGGCAGATGCAGCGGCTGTAGCGCGATACTAAATTTGTGCATGTCGTTCAGTAATGACTTTAATTAATTACCTTATTAATTATGTATTCGTACGTAGCATTTACGTACGGCGGCAAGCGTGAATTTTAGCTCGGGCTATGTTGTACTTTATTTACAATATATTTCTCAGCATTTCGACGCTGTCTCTATGCAAGATAATTAGCGAAATTCGTAATTGTACCGTCGTGTTTTGGGGTAGTCGTGCAAGGAAATTTGATTTTAATTGGGAGTACTGTGACATGTTCTACTTTGTTGAATCTTTTATCTTTCTAAGTCAAAAAATATGACAATATATTATGACTTTCATTAAAATTTAATATTGTGGTTTATATATAATATTTGACTTTTGTCACTTAAGATTTCGCTTTCGAGCTCTTAAAACACACACTCGAATTAGTTATGTTTTAAGACAAACTGCTGCATACGTAAACGATACGTTACATTAAACTGCCATAATAGTTATAAAAGTTCACTTAACGTGGACGCACCTGCAAAAATTGTTTTAAAAAGACATTAGTACAGTGCGGTTGCTGCCATTAGAACGCCAAGCGAGTGCCTAGGAAGCGCTTTACATTGTTTTACGAGTGTACTTACACCTCAATTTAAAATATTCAAAAACTTAAAGAACCCTCATTAACAACAAATAATGAAAAAAGGCTCCATAGTCTAATGGCTAGAATATGCGTTACTTTTCGTGATTGACGTGGATTCAATTCCTAGCCGAGATTAAATATGTTTATGTTTTTTGTAGTTATAACTTGCTATGGGAGGGTAAACCGCTTCGTTACGGTGCATTCTGTCTTGTTTATGGTTGTTAATTCATTTACCGCTCCTGATTTACAGGTTTTGATGATTTTTTTATTTGACAGGTAGTGCTCGTCATCTGGTCCCCCCTTTTATTTAATCAAAAACTGACAAGTAGTGTTTGAAGTTTTTCCTAATATTGCGTACGAAAAAGCCGGTCAAAATAGGTCAATTTTGCTTTCTTGCCTGATGTAGACTAAATTATAAGACTTACATGTAAATGATGTATCGAAGATTTGTAGCTCTTTAAATATCTTCTATTGTTGTCCCACAATAACCATTTTTTTCTTAATAAACTTTAATTAAAACGAATACGCCACATACCACGCTATTATTCGTATTCGGTATGAATCCTTATCCATTCAAATGTGTTCATTATCAGAATTTAATGTAGATTATAATTTCCCTTTGAACTATATCATTCTGACGAATAGTTTAAAAGATATCAAAAGATTAAAAATACGCGCAACTGAAAAATGCAATAACACGTTAAAAAGAAAAGGACAATTTTGCTTTAGAATTTTCACTTCTACGACAAAGACAGTCCCAGCACACATTTTTATTGTAAATTAACATTGTTTTTATATCTGCATGCAGATTGCCGATATATGGCGCATAAGTACGAGTATTAAATAGTCATACAGTGTCTGTTTCGTCAGTCGTGTAAGATATAAAGCAGTTTATTCTTCTACCGTACCATACAGTCGTAATGAATTAAGTGGCGTCCAGTTATAGCTGGATAGTAAAACTCTTTTGATGCCCAAGGAAGCGTTAATTTTTAAGCGACATTGTGACCGCGGCCGGCGAGTTATGATGATTGTAGTGGTTTTTTACGACTCGTCCTTTATTAGGGAAAGTGGATGTGACGTTTTGTCTTGATTCAACCATTCTGGCGGTATGTTGACTACCGCAGCGACGTCTGGGGCTGAGTTGCGGACAGGTTTATTGTCTGATGTTTTGTTAGACGAGGGGGAAAAATATAAGTTTTTGTATTAAGGATCGTTTCTATTTATTGTAAGTATGGAGTTGTTGATGTATTTGTGTAGACTTTGCTTACATTATAAAGTTTGGCAAATAAGAAATAATTAATCATTGCTAAAGCAATGTTATTTTCAGTCTCGCTTCTAGGAAAATGAGAAAATAAATATAAAAGAAATGGATGAAATGCAATCCTAGCCGTATAATTCTAATATGGGTATCCAGAAGCAAAGACACTTTATTTGAACCCATCTTACGTCAGGACTTATGCGTAGACCTGGACTAGCGTAGCGTAGGTCTGAATTTTCTATATCTCTCTCATCGCCTGTGTTCTGTGAATTTGACTTATTTCATAAAAAAAATCGATAGAAAAGTTTCATCCATTCCCTATTTATTAACAGCTTTTTGCATTGATCTAATGTGTTTTCTGTTTAATTGGGAATATAAAGCTATCGCCGATGAGAAAAACAAAGATACCTAAGAATAAGCTACTCTGGACAAGGTACATTAAGATTCATACACGCCCTTGTTATATAAAACATTTTATAAAACAGTTTATTTATGTGTATGTATAACAAGTGGTTTAAAAAAGAAATGGAAATTTTCGCGCCAAATGGAAATCCATGATCTCTGCCTACCCCTCTGGGTTACGGGCGTGAGCGCATATTTATTTATTTTATTTTTTAAAAAAGAATTGTCACTCGCAATTGATTGACAACAAAAACGACTGTTCTAGCCTGAGAATAATAGCGAGAGTTCAAGGACAGACGCCATTCAATATGAATATAACTGCATCGTCGCGCTAAACGCAGAATAACATTTGCATATTTATAAGAGAGAGCAGCCCTCAGCAAACATGGGGACTGCGCTGCGACTGCCGAGACGTCGAGTTTGTTTTCGACGAAATAGCGCTTTGTCGAAGACAAACGTTCTCTTTTTTTATTTTTCTGATATCAGTCTTTTCTTATTACGGCTTGGTAGAGCAGACACATCTCGTGTTATTATTATTTTTTTCAAATTTTGTATTTACGTAAACATTAATCATCAACTTTAAATTATTGTATCCTATACAATATTTAGCTAATTTGTCAATTGATTCCCTAGACGAGAGTGTGGAGACATATCCCAGGGGTATGTGAACCTAAGTGAGCGTCCAACAATTGTTTAAACTATACGTCCCAAATCAAGGACCCTTTATTCTCCAATGAAAAACATAAATTTGAGATTTACACCAAAAAGATTCCTCATCTACGATATATGAATTTAGTTCTATGTTTATGGTATAGATAGGTATTTCAATGAATGAAATAATTTTTTGTTACCCTAAATATATGAGTGTATGTAAAATTGGTATTTGCATGGTACGAAAGACTTTGCCTATTGCTTAAGAAAATTATAAATATCAGCTATTTTTTATATTTTTAAACAGTAAAAAGCTAAAAACTTTTAAGGCATAAATTATTAAACTTTAATTCTTATAAACTAGATGGCGTTATTGTGTCGTTTAATCGTCGCTCGTACCATGCTATTCCGAAAAGGTTTTAATATTTTATGTATGAATTTCGTTGTATATTTGCTACTATTTTAATTTTATATTTATTCAAAATTTTATTTAATAATAAAATGGCAATAATAAATACTTTTACATTGGAGTAAGCGTGGTAATATGACAAATATACGTATTGATTTTCAATTATGCGAATGCTCACTTTCAACATTTTCACTGATACTGAAATATGTAACGCTGTGAATGGATTGAAATACATTTCGATGGAATCGCCGGGAAATGGTGTCAGGTGGAATTGCTTGCGAAATTCCACGCAAAGTTTACACAAAATACACTTCGTTCTAGTAATTACGTTGAAATATATATAAACGTAAAGAGTAAGAAGTAGGTCAATTGTGGCCAGAAAAATTAGAATACACTATGATGCCAAAATCCTTTTACGAAACTGTGATGGTCCAGAAGGAGATCGTAGAGCGGGAGTGGCACACGGCCGACCACGCTTGGAGACGAAAAAGTCGGGTCATTTGTAGCAGACGCTCTGGCGTCGGCACTGTAGTCCTAGGCTACGTTAAAGTTACCATTATTCCATCTGTCGCGCACGGTCAGAACAAGAGACCCTCGAATACATAGGCAAGGGCCCTAATTGTCTAGCAAAACGAAAACAAAAAAGGCTATATAATGTTTGTAAGATAAAGCTGTGTTTAGCAAGATAAACGTGGTAGTAACATAATTTGCATAGAGACGTGGTCTTTAAGAAGTACGCTAGCCGTGACCCTCCTTCATAGACAGCCGTAGTCATCAAGTATTATTGAGTAGTTGGATGAATAAACAAAAATTAAAGAAAGGAGCTTAAAGTAATAACACAATTAGCTGCTTGTTGCCAAAAAAAAAATACTAAACGCTAATTTATATTGTTTCATTTATAGTCACGTCACTTTACCAAATCACTTAGCGACAATTTTATTACATTGTAAAATTTTATGAACAATAGCGAAAGATTATATGGACCTAGATAAACTAAAAAGAAATCCATTTGCAAATAAAAGGCTCATTATTATAACACACAATAATAAGCATTAATTAAGTACAAAGCCCTATGTATTTTTTTTGGCACACGTTTTATCTATTTACTACTTGTTCGAACCCGATGTCGCCTGCTTCAATATCAATATCGCACGTTAAACATAAAAATATATGTAGTGTGCGATATTCCTGGGCAATGTAATGTATCTTTCAAATGGTAAAGATCATCATAAGTTTTTTATAGTAGTTTCAGAGTTTACTCATCACAAACAAAGAATTTTTTTATAATATTGGTTTAGATTTAAATTAATAAATACCCTGAAGCCAAAGATATAGGCAGGGATCACAGATTTATTTGCATTAAACCTACTTCGGTAAAAAGTAGAGAATGAAATGGCGTACTAAGTTGGCAATAACTAATCATACAATTGTTAGTTATTGCTTATAGTTGTTGCATTTCACGAGCACGCGCCGCCTTTGCATGTGTTGTTCAACTCGTATTTGTACAGATGTGAATGTGTGTGGTTGTCTACTCGGGATTGATCCCTTCGCCGGACACACACACGTACGCATTATGTACATGAATACTACATGTTAAGGCTCACGTGCGTGCATTATGCAACTTTTTTTTTGTCTCTCTAATTATTGGGGACTTTTGTCTTAAAGGACATTTTGGTCCCATTGTTTTACTATATGCATGCTTATATACTAGTAACTTATGCACTAAAGTTTTTATAGTAAAGTTCAAAACTCAGCTTACAGTGGTTATGATAAATCCTATACATAAGTATAAATCATTTAGGGCCCTTATCACCTATTCAGCTTAATTACTATCGCGTACTGCTTCTGATTATTCAGAAATCAGAAGTACGCAGTACGCAATATGAATTATCGAGCTGTATACGTTATGAAAGCAACAGCTATACTAATCTATAAAGCGAATAACTACCCCGCAAAGTGTGCAAATATCATTTTACTCCGCCAATACTGAATGTAAGTCAATTAATTCAAAAATCATTTGTAAATTCAATGTAAACAGAAGAACAACCGAACAACAGAAGAATTTATTTAGTAATAATTTAGACAGCGTTAATAAAACGCTACGACGTTCCGGAACGAATCGTCGGGTCTCTTGTGATTTGGGGTGAGCAGAATTTAACATTGTAATTTATTTTTATAGCAGGGAGCGGTCTGCGCTGCGTTGCATTTCGCTTATATAGGGGATAAATAATCACATCAATGGCCGCTTTATCTTTGTAGAAACAGCCACGGGTACACTGTTAGCGCGCAATGAGACGCTCTCTTCGTGTTATAATCGTTACAGTATTTTTATATCTGTTATGTCCGGTTACAATTATTTATACTTGGAAAACATCTGTATATGATCTCGTTTTTGTATCTAAACATCGATTAAACTGATGAGGGTAAAAATTGTGCACAAATCTTTTAAAAACGTTTTTGTTCACGGGACTATTCCAGATGCAATACATAAATAAATAAGCATTGACGCCCTTAACCCAGAGAGGTAGGCAGAGATTACGGATTTTCATTTGGGGCGATCCTGACACACCACTCTCACTTCTACTTACACCCGCTAGAAAAATCTGTACATTTCGGTCTAGCCGTTTCGGAGTCTATAGGGAACATACACATTTCGCCTTTTATATATAGATATTAATAGATGCTATTTTTATAAAAGATGGATGTAAATGAAGCAAGAGGGGTGTGTGCTGTGTGAAACGTTAATCTTTTACTTCTCGCTGCCCTTCAGTATTACGGGCGTGAGCTCATATTCATTAAAAAAAGACCGTTAAAGCAAAAGCAGGACATTTCGTTAAATAAAAATCCAACAAAAGAACAACCCTGAAAATGATGCAAGCAATTGTAATTACCGCGCAGCTTTTATTCTATCGCAGAAGTTGGCAAACGAGCAAGCGGGTCACCCGATACCAAGTGATCGCTACGCATAGACATCTGCAACAAGCTAATGAGTAGCAGATGCGTTGCCTACCTTTAAAGGACAGAGGATAAACAGATAATGGTTATTTCCTTTTCCTATTCATCCCCTCCACCGTCGAGTCTTCTTCCCCTTCCCATTCTTTTCTTAATAGACATTGTTGTTGCGGGCTCTACCACTGTCAATTCATTAAGCTTAGTGTCAAATTAGCAACATATTTACACAAATACAGGTATATAATATTCCATCGTAATGTCAGGTTTAATTTAAATAAATTAATACACTTACGATCGACGAGTTTTGTAACGGGCTTCTGTTCACTGATTGCTAAATCCAGAATTTAATTAATTAGACGCGTCACTCACTCGATCCGCCATATATAAATTCCTTTCATTGTAATCCAGGGTAGCATCACATCGCTCTGGGAATGCGTATTATCACACACTTTTTGTGTTTACGATAGTAAAATTGAAAGTGCAAAAAATACACTTTGATGCATACGCTCAATTCGACGCTTCGACAAGTGCTAACTGTAAAAAAATCGTTTAAGGAACAGATAATCATTGAGAAAGAATCGTTTCCGTGTGGTGACCACGACCTAAAGAGTGTTTACCGAGGACTGAACGCCTTCCGATGCCGTGCCAACGTCTGGCGCATGGCGCATGGCGCTGATGACTCAATAAATACCCCAGTAACCGTTGGATTCAAGCGACAAGACAAAGACAAGACAAGACTGGTCGGAGTGTCTGTAATTGAGCAAGGCGTATGTCCAGCAGTGGACATTGTTAATTACACGATAAAATAATATAGAGGTTTCACATCTCTTTAATCAAGACCGAAATATGAACCAGTTACGACCGTTTTTGCACATGAGAATCTACAAAGAAAGGAACTCTGGTTAATACTTACTGCAAATCAAACTTCGGCGTTCTACTTTGATGTTTTTTTTTATTTGAATCGGCGCTGCAGAAATAGCTTTCGGCTCTTTACTCAGCTCCCCGGGTCCCAAATATAACAGAAGATGAACCCGTCAACATAGACTAGCATCCGTTCAGATACTAAAAATAAATTACTTAATTTGTTTTACTCAAACACACATTAATTAACCAAAAAACAATAGAGTAACCAAAAATCTGTGTAGATATTAAGATAACTTATGTTCATAAATTATAAGTCTTCTCTGAAAACTAATGTTCATTTTTAAAAGTCAAATTCTATTCCAAAGTTCTTTCATTTAGAAATAAAGGATCGACTATTAAAACTTGAAGCTATTTGATACGATGACTCGGTTTTTTTGTGAGTCTCAGTAAGGCTTCAGTAATCCGAAGCTCCTCAGTTTTCAGCACAGTTGGAGTATAATTGAAGAAGTTAATGGGCGACTATTACGTGTTTCCCCTTAATTTTTTTCGATGTGTCACGATGATCTAATAGGTCACGTCTATTAGTGCGAAGTTTTTTCTTTTGAATATTTCTTGTTGTTTTGATGTTAAGAACCTCTACTTTGCCGTCACTTTTATCCCTAAGGGTGTAGATAAGTAGTTATTATTGTCAGATTTATACCAAGTTTATTAAAAACAAAATATAAGCTGATCATAGAATACATATAACACCTGTTTATATGATCGTAAAGATATTTAATAGTAAAGATAGGTTTTAGAGGGTGCAAATTACATCAAATGGGGCACAAAAAGCTAGTATGTTAGAGTTTTGTAATTTGTATATTATTAAAACGGTTATTGTTTTATTATAAAAAATATAAATGTCATCAGACGCTCGCTGTCGCTCTAATAACAAACCTTATTTGATTAATGAGCAAAAGCTTACGTTCGTTCGCCCTTGTGGGTCCTGACAAAATCGTGGCGCTCCGGAACACTGATGGTATTCCACGACTCCACCTCGACTGTGGAGACAAGGGATAACGGTCCCTCAGACTCCGCCGAACACCATCTCGCTTCCAAGGTCCATCTCGGCTACCTCGGGCTTGCCCTACACCAAGGACCGATCATGGGTTTCTCTTGGTTCACTGTAGGTGACCAGCCGACGGATACTCCTGCGCCACGACAAGGAGATTCCCGTCCGGGGGACGATAACTAACCTAGGTGACAACTGGATTTTCTGTCTACCCTAGATAAGTAAAATAAATAACCGTTTTATTTTCATTTAAGCAATTCATCAATTAACATATTAAAAATTAATCAAAAACAATATTAATAATGTTACTCGCGCTAAACTTCCGGAAAGAAAAACGAAGACATTTTTTTTGTTTAAGTAAGATTTTTCCTGTTAATTAGGTTAAGTAGTTTGCTCTTCTGTTCACCGCAGGGTAATTCCGTAAGGCTTCTGAAACTCGACGCGATATCGCTAGGAAGGTAGCGGAGCCCTCTTAACGGGGCTAAATTAACGACATCCCCTCTTATTAACCCTTCCTTGGCATCGACTCTATTTTAGGCACTACCCGCCTTCGTATAACAACCATATTACGAATCTGCTTTAGTTAATTTTCTTGATTTTAAGGCTAAAACTTTCTGAGCGTTTTGTTTAAAGACTAACTGCTAAAATTCTTCGAGCTTTAGAGGAAAATTCTAAAAATATGAGATTTTTACGTGCGATCTGTTAAGATAATTTAAGGATAAAGTATTAATTTCGATTTCTTTTGTGGTGGGACAAAACCAAAGTATTTTTCCCTTTACTATCCATTCATAACAAGTTCTTGACCACAAACATCAGCTAATGTCAGTAGAGTTATCCCATTAAAATCAATGTCCCATTAAAAATGTGATCCTTATTTCAAGTGCGATAGAGGGATTGAAAGATAGAGAAAACTCACGCTTTTCTCTAAGATATTAAATCTATGGAAACTAAAAGGCTAACCTGTTTTTTTCAGTTTGTTTCTATACGAATTGAAAAAGAGGAACCAAAGCAAAACGTGCGTATGTGAGGAAAGTCCGCAACAAAGTTCAGTGTTGTTATTTGTACGCAATGTCGACTGGACAACATTTGAAACAGTGTTTAGCGAAGGCTAGACATGACATAAGCATTGACAGCATTTTCGAAAATAAAATGTAGCAAACTCTGGCAATCACTTTGTTGGCTATAGTTAAAAGATTTCCTGTCAATATATTTTTAATCAAATTGATACTAATCTCAATAAATTATCATCATTTGTGATTTGATATAGTGTTTATGTCGTAGGTCCAGATAAATGTGATTATTTCTTTAGTTATGATTCATAAATTTATAACAATACTTATAGATTTATTTATGAATGAAGTATGTTACAGACTTCATCGATGCGCCAAATTAATTGGGACAGTGAAATATCAGAGAAATAGCTGGGTGCAAGCAATGTCAGATGAGTCCAGAAACGTTGAGGTTGGCTATCATAAGTTTACTGTCGATGTTGTGTGTAGACAATATACCCCCTATTTTATTAATTTTAGACTTGGAATCCATTATCAGTGTTGCATGGCGGGCTGTTATATTAATGTTAAATTTAAACGAGGGTGATGTTCCACTTCAGTCTTCTGGGACTCAACGTCATAGTGTATATACACTTTCATTCTTCATCGAAGATTGAAAAGACCACCCACTGTCTGTTGAAGAAATTACCTTTTTATAAGTAAATATCAAAAGTCCTCGCTTGCATGCTAAAATATAAAAAATATGTGTTGTAATTACCTTTGTATTTTGATCCCTTTTTATTAGCTTTATAAACGATGTATAATCATATGTGAGGTTAAATACTAGAGTATTAAGATATCGCACTAGAAAAATATACGAATTTATAAATTGTTTATATACGAGTAAATTGCTTAGAAGAAGAATTTTTCAATTTGAGATGTTGATGATGGGAGAATGGATCTTTATTGAAATTATAATTTGAAGGATTGTAGAAATAAAAAAAGTCTACGATATATAACTGATTACATTACTAAGTAATTAAAACTAAATAATTTCTTAAAAATCAATCCGTCCGTCATCTTAGTTAAAAATCAACCCGTTTAGTGTAATCAGACGAATAAAATAAAAGCGTAGATAAAGCCAAACTATTAGAACATGAATTAATTCTCAAATAGCGTCGAGCAAAAAGTTAGTGAAATATTTAAATATTTCAAACAGTTTTCTCGTAGTCTCGCATTAATCAGACGGAACTGTGCGGAACAAGATGTTCTGAATCTCGCCGCCACTCGAATTAGTACAATTAAAAACGGGAAATTTGAACGCCGCATGTAACTTTTATCGTAAAATTCTTCCATACAGTTCATGAAATGACTTAATCCAACTCAGGTGGGGCCGAGAGAGCGTCTTGGCTTTAGGGAAAAATGCAAAATTTAATTAACAAAGTTATCTGAGACCTAAAATACAAGTTTGGCAAGAAAAACGGGCAAACCGACACGTTAATTTCATTCTATCGAATTACGACCGGCAGAGGGCGTGTGGAGGAGATTGCGCTTAGAATGTTAAAACGATTTTAACTTATTACATAAAGGGCGATTGTAAGTGGTGTTTGTTCGGGACGCGTTTTCTTTACCGAGTGATGTCGATATCTTTGCCCTTTATTATATTTGCTCTTTTCAACAAGAGACACTACTAGATAGTAATTAATAAGATTTTAATTACAGTCGTAAGTACAAAAGTTAAATTATATATTTTTAAATAAATGTTATAAGCATATATTAAAATATATTTAATTACTGGTGATTTCCTTTTTAATGTACGTTGTTGAAATCTAGAATTTTAATGTTTTCGAATGGAATATAAAAAGAATGAATGAGGTTATGCCAGCATAAAACAGTAGCTGAGGCGTTTGAGCGACAGCACAGGAGGTGGTTACAAAGCTGTCTCCGCTGTGACTTGTATTATATTATATACAAAAATTATATTCATATTAGAACATCACTTTATCTGTTGTCACTTTGTTTCTTTAAAAAAGAGAGATATTAATTGCCGTTCCTGGGTTTCAATATTATAAGATAGCGAAGAGTAAGTACTCAAGTGCTAAGCCTTTGGTATTATTGGTATAGCTCCAGTAACAATTACCAAAATTTGGGGTGGGTTACATTCCATCCCAATAACACAACGTTTTTGACAACCTCAATCACTACATTCGAAGTTGAATCTAGCATGGTTGTTACTATATACTATTCGTAATAATGGCTTATAAACATTTTAAAAACTTAGATAGCTGCTTGGTAAAAGTCGTCGATGCACTTTGCGAAGTATAAAACCGTTAAGCGAGTCTCACTTCCTTATCGTTTATTTTCTCTACAAAGTGGGGCAGCTATCGATCTTGGTTAGGTTATTCAGTAGGTAGCGGAGTGGGATCGTCGTTACTTAATCTGCTATGTTGCACTTGGCGAGATAATTTCACGCCCCTCGACGTCGTCGACTCAGCTATGCCGCCTTCCTATCAATTCAATTTCATACCTATAACTTGCGGAAACTAGCCTGATAGACTATATAGACATCGTGCTCGAATAGGAAATGAATCATGAAATTGATTTACATAAGATATAGGTACTGCATTTAAAAATGTAAAAAATTATAAATCTACCGTGCAGACATACATTACTTAGACCTCACCAAGCAGATAAACTTAGAGTCACCGAGGTTAGATCGTAATGATCTCCGCAGTAGGACTTTGACATGCTGAGGAACATGAAGCTGCCATTCACTAACGTCTTTTCTTGTCTGTTGAAAGAATATGTTAACTGAACCAAGTTGGTTCCATGATGGTTCCTCACAGAATACTGTCTTGATGTAGATATATTTATATTTCTGCGTTTCGTCTGTTAGGTGCGATAAGAAATCCCTTCCTATTCCGTCCTCCTTTAACTAACCTTATCTATTACCTCCTGTTTTATAGATGAACCTTGACAACACACCTTTCTTTTGACTTTAAGACAGACAAAAGCCTCGTTCGTTTATCTCCTTCATCCATAAAAAAATCCAAAAAGTGATACTTTTTGGATTTTTTTATGGATGAAGGAGTGGCGCTATCCTACAAAAATATCTCGGAACATTCAGTGGGGTAATATTGGAAACAGTAGATTTAAAATTCCGATTGCATTGTACAGCTCGTTGGAGCGCATGTTATTGGTTAATTAATTTATTCAATAACAACAATGAAGTACGTATATACGAATTTGTTATGCTTGTACGAGGGGACGTAGATTTTTCTAACGCAATCTATCCTATCCAATATTGGAGCTACCCTTCGCGTATATCAAATGAACTCTTTTTAAACTATTTGAAGCAACGATTCTATAGACGATTTCTCTACGGCGACAACATATTCTTGATATTTTTTTACAATTACCAGAAATACATTGTTGGGTCAAAAACTTTATTTTTGCAATACTAAGTTCGACTGTATTATCTACAAGTGAATTTATGAAGCGTGTAAGACCTGTGTTTAGTAATAAGTATATTATAACGAAGTGATAATGGGATATCGGCTCAAAGTCTTTACCTACCTACTACGTCTTTGGGTCACATACTCGCGTATTTATGCATGGCAATACAGAGATGAATAAAAACGACTAAACTCCATTACGACTTTAAATAGGCAGTGTCATAACAGATTTGGCTTACCTAGTCTTTATTTAAATTATTAGTCTAGTCCTATTCTTAATTCCTTATTTTAGTCGAGTCGTTTTATTAAATTCGAGTCGCAATTGATTGATTAATATATGGCATGTCAGTAGCACCACTCTTAACAGATTCAGTCTAGATCTTTTCTATGTTATGATATGATCGATTGTCGCTAATGAATTTATAATCTTTTGGTCTTTTAAAGCAATTCTTGATTTTATTTCTAACATGCCAAATCTTTCTCTTGCGTTAAATGTATCCAGTCCTGTTATAACTAAGCTAACTAATCAAACCTAATTGAACAAAAGTTTACAACAGGGTGCCAATATTTGTATAAGATAAAATATACATGGTGTTTACTACTTCTTCCTTCTTAAATATAAAAAAAAACCTAATGTGATAAGGAAACTTTACACTCATAATGTTGTTAAAGTAAATCAGTATACGGTAATCAGTTACTAATCGTTACGAAGCTCCATAATCCTTCCGTAAGAGGATTTATGGTAAGCAGCTTTAATGTGACCACTGCCTTCAAGTTAAAATGGAATTAAAACTTGCATTGCAATCAGATACTTCTTGTAATCATATTTTCCTATATATGTACGTGTGTTGTGAAGAATGGCAATTAAGGATTTTCTAATCTGAAAACATTTTGAACCCCATATCGAGAAAAATAAGGTTGTGGTTTTTGCAGCCGATATCATCTGTTCGTATGCTGGATCATGCAGATACTGTTAATAAGAAAATAAATGTATTACCTTAACATATATATCATCACAGAGGGTCAGCCAAAACATGTGTACAATACGTACTACGGTCATACTATGCCGACCTCAAATAAGCGAGAAAAGGCTGAAAGATGATCTTGATATATGTATATCGTCACTTATAGACGGAGACGATAAATAAAATTATTTTGCGTCGTCAATTATAAGTTGGTCTTATTTGCAATAGCTAGATTACAACTACTACGTTAAACGAGATGTGCGAAAAGTTTAAAATTTCACTAAGGAAAAGTAGCATCAAGGCATATTAGTCGCAGTATACGTCGGGATCGATACTCATACGATTGTAAATGTAGATTGATTGGCTGCCATTCGCGTTTCTTTTGCAGCACGACTCCGATGTCGCTCGCTCTATTATGTCACCATCCTATACGATTTACTGACTGCACTCGGATACTTCTACGCCCCGTTGTTTACTGAACTGCATATTATGCAAAATTTAATCGTGTCAACCAGTGTGATGAGTATTAAATTATGTGACAATATATTTTCTTTCACCTGTTTGACGTAATGACAAACACCACATTAAACCACAAAGTCTCTCGAATAAAAAGTTATTTTGCTGAATATGTACGACAATCATATCTAGATAGCTGGCTTTGCACGGATATTGGGAGAGCCAGTTTGATGTGTGACGCAGTTTTAATAACCGATGTCTAGTCAAGTTCAATATCGATTTTTTTCTAGTTTTTCCAGCACAAATACATACTATATAAATAGCTTCTTGTTTGCGTAGACAAAAATTATGTTTGGGATATAATTTTCACTTTTCTAAGTGATATTAAAATATCAATATCTTCCATCTATTAATTATTATTATCATTATCTACATATATAAAAATTAATCCCTATTTCCTTGGTGAACTTTCGGACCGATTTCGCTAATTCTTTTTTTTTTGTGTTTGTTGATGGCGCACGAAGGTTCATATGAAAGAAAAAAATAAGAAAGTTGCGCGGAAAATTGAAAAATTTAAGAAAACTTAACGACCATATTTACTTTTCTTATATGTGTAACCTTAGCGCTTTTGACAGTTGGCGCGATTGTCTTGAATACAGGATGAACGTTTGTATGGAGAAATTACCCGTGCGAAGTCAATAACGAAAACATTTCAAAACTTTATACACTGAAGCAAGATGATCGAATTTTGTATGTTGCTTGAATATACGGTTGTACTCTTTCAAAATAGTATTATTCAATTTGTGTACTTCAATAGATAAATCCTAATACCAGGCCTCTGATATCGTTATGTTTAAATACGACCCGTATTTGCTGGATAACGAAAGGATTTGAATCCTTGATTTAATGGTAGTAAGATAAACCCGAGTCTGTTAGTAACACTACGTTTAACGTGTACATATGTATAAGGCACACAGCGAGCACTAGGTTTTATATGAAAACTTTGCTTTGCCGAAAATTATATTACTTTTAGTAGGTACATAATGAATTAGTCAATCGTCTTGTACTTACCTTTTAGAAATATCTCTTCACTTTATTTTTAAATTAATACACGTGCTTTTCGTTGTTAAATTCTTGATCTTTATTAATCTTATAGTTTATTTTACTTCGTTTTTTTATTTATTTTTTACAATTATAATCGAAATAAAGCTTTCTCTGGATATTTAAATACGTCTCCAGTAGTGTACGTTCATTTTTAAAGTTATAAACTTTATTTTTTATTTTTGGTTTCTTTAAGAATTGAACTCACCATCTGAATTAGCTCGACTGGTCTTTGACATTGACACCCGCGTATAGGGTTGCTTGAAATGTTACTGTTAAAACTCTTCCAATTTCTTTAACATTACCTTTACAATTCTTTTTATTATTACTTTTAGTTACATCTACTACTCGAGTTAAAATAAGAAAAAACAACTTTGAATAACCTAAAAGCACATTTTATAGTTACAAATTTGACAAATTACCTGCGCAATGTCGTACTGCAGTATTTATTATGAGTGTACGATATTATATAGCTTTTACTTTAAAATGATTCCAGCTTAGCGGAAAACCTGAACTATCTCGACTGTCAGATCTGACTTATTTATTGAGGCCATCGCATTTGTGGGCAATACACGAAAACGTCAGTAAGAAAAATGAGAAGTTACTTTATTTCAAAGTACATTAATGGACTTTTCACATTATTAAAAGCTTATTTTATAACATGTATAGTTGTGTGTATAGTTTATTTAATGAGCCCAACACCATGAAATTAACTGTAACTTAAAGTGGGATAAAAACAAATGTTGTTTTTTGTTTTTAGTAGTTGCTGTTATAGCATCTTCAGAAATTCATCATCTGTGAAAATTTCAACTAACTATTACGGTCCATGACATATGTCAGATGAACAGACGGATGGACAGCGGAGTCACAGTAATAGGGTCCCGTTTTGCCCTCTGGGCACTCTGGGCACCCTAAAAAAAACTCCTGGAACCCGATGGCAAAACTTGGCCCAATTGCGAATTATTAAGAATTGTGAAATACATATATAATATAATGATTTCTATCTTAGTGATCAAGCCAAACATGTACAAAAATTCAAAATCATGTAATTTTAATTTCATTTCTGGATCTCTACATATGAAATCGCATAATCCGATGCCATAAGTATTTTTATATTTGCTTAATAATATGTAAAAAAAACTTGTTACGTAAGCTTGTCGATAATAAAACTGTACATCTCTCTGACCCCGATCAATCCTGCTTTTGGACTGAGGAAAAAATATAATGGGTTCTATATGAGAATAAACGGAATACCGCAAAGCGTTTGTCAAGCATTATAAGATGAAGTGGGTGTCAATGGCACAATGTATTGCCGAAAGCTTTAGCCTAGTCATTTTCAAGCGTGTCTTTACCAACTTTTTCTCGTGTTTCTTCAGAATTCATGTTATTTAAATATTAATGATTTGTTAGCTGACTTAATAAACTGAAGTATTACATTCGTGTACCTACCTCGTAACACGATAGTGAGAGGCAAAGGCAATGTGAAAGTCTGAACACATTTTTACACAGTTACAAATAAGTTGCTGTCTCATGTAGAAAATATTTAAGTAATACCTAAAACGTTATAATAGACGTATTTGCCGTTTTCTACTTTATTAAAAAAAGAAAACAACGTCGCTGAAAAGATATTGAAGATAACAAAGCTCTCCGTGTACGTACATGTAAGTGTAGAGTTCCTAGCTAGTAGGGCCGCAAGTCTCCGGTGAAATGTGTCAAGGACCGGCGCCATAGCGGATGTAGCACCAGCCCTTGTCGTTTGTTTCGCTTCAAATCAGGAGTGGCGGCGTCGCTCGTCGCTCGTCGCTCGTCGGAACGTAATGCGACAGTCTCTCTGTGTTGTCACATTAACTCTGTGTGTTACGTTGCTCGCTACTTTTTATGTCAGCACCTTCTAATTTTGCCTGACTTTTAGAACGTAGACATGGTTTGCTAAATTTTTTTACTTATGTATGTATGCTTCAATATCGGTTTCAGCTGCCAGTGTATGTAACATTCTGATAACCATAAATCAACTCCAAAAAATTTACTTGGTACAGCGAGCGAGAGGGTTCATTGGAACAATAGTAACCTCTATCTAATTCGATTACATATTTATTATTGAGATTCTTTACTCTTAATGGCAACGATAGGTGATTCATCTTATATTTACTAGGTAATGTCTACATAACAATTTAAAAAAAAAATACCGTGTTTGCTGTTGACATCTTCATAAATAAAATGGTACACCATTTATTATTTATTTTGCTATTGCGCCCATGAAACTAATACTCATTCTTATGTCCTTTAACAATGGTGTTGAAATTCCTCCTTTTTCATAACTTCGATATCTAAATCACACTATCCGATGGTTGTGCTCGGAAAGCAATTTATCAACATTATAAATATCTATTTTAATTAGTAAATAGAAGGCAATAAGCGAAACTTGTAGTCAGTTACATCAATTAGGAACGAGTCATGAATTATGCCCAAGTGATAACTTACAGAATGGACGTTGGGAAAGTGAACGGGGAAGTCCTTCTGACGAAGATTTCGGTCGGACGCATCTCTCTTGGAATTCCGTAGAGGCTGGTTCAAGCATTAAGGCTGTAATACACTAAGGAGTGGCACGTTCTTAAACTATTTTAACACCTGCGTAAAAAGAGGGGTGAGTGTTATAAGTTTTGTGTATCTGTTAATGGCTCGTTCACTCTTGCTCTCGTAAATCGTTCTGCTTTATTTGTTCGAAAGTTGATGTGATTGAGATGGTGCTAAGTTGTAATTTATAAGATTTTTATAGGCGTTTGAAAATCCTTAGCTCATTTTCTACTATTTTTATATAGATCAAGCAAGCGGTTTACCGGGTAATAATCTGTACCCCACAAGCACCTGAAAATATCTACTTACATGTAAGCATATTTGGTCAAAAAGCCACTAAAAGGAACAGTGGAATATATAAAGTCCACTTCTACCGTTAAAATGACAATATATATCCGAATATAATATGATAATTTTCAGAAATCGTATAACTCCTCCGCTCGGTGTGGGACTAACTCGTGAAAAGTTGGGGTTTGTGGGGAATGAAGGGCAGCAGGCAGGATCGTTATTTATAATTTATTCCCTCAATTAATACGTCTCTGCAGCTACCGATTGTTCCCTCCCCGTCTGGTCTTTTGTCTACTTCTGACTTCGCCTTAAAGATCATTCCGATTATAGAATTATGAGATTGATTGTATTCACGGCGCTGGGTAACTCTTTTCATAGCTCTATTGTGTCGGAAACTAACTTGAATGAGTTATACAAACATCGACAATATAATTATTTATTTCCCGTGACTGCTTATCGGTCTGTAATACAGTTTTAATGTTATTGTATCTTCCCATGTCTACCGGAATACACAAATCTTTGTCCATCTCCTTTTTACCGAGGTTCATAGACTGTATGTCGTATAGACAGGACACAGATTTTAAAAGTTGACTTTTTAGTACAAAATATACTTAAAAAAGAAAACTTCTCTATATTAACTTATCTATTATCTTGCATGCTTAGTTCACTTCGCCATCATCACTTTAATTGACATTATTATCGACAAACAAAATAGAAAGTAATTGTTGTACAAAGTTTTTATTAAAAAGTAAATTCTAATAATCCACTATGTACCTTAACGCGCCTCGGTGGCAGCGGCAAATCTATATTGCGGTAAATAGTTTTAATGCTAACCAAACAAATTGCTTCAAATCATCCGCTCACAAAGTAAATATTATTTCAATGCCACATTCTGATTACGGACAAACATTAGACTTAAAACAATTTTCGCGTTTATTTCAGTTGAATGCTATTTATGTAACCAAATAATTGCAACAATAAGCAAATAACACGTCAGTATTTTCAAATAGAATTCGTTAGTGCTTTTGGACCTAGGTATGTTTTGAAACTACTGCTATCAATGCCAGCGGTACCAGCTGCTGTTGCATCAATGGCGGCTCGACGAGGTACCCACTCAGAATGCAGGCTTTGAATGTGCATTTATTTATATTTCGAAGCTTCGTCTAGCGAGTGAGATGTTACAAGTATCATTTTCATCCCATACCGTCTTTCTCTACTTTGATCTATTCTCCTTCTCTTTCCCGCAAAGGCTTGAAGACGTCATGTAGTTGCTACATATAAAATATAAATACAAATACTATCCACACGATCTTGATAGTTTACATTATACTACTACCACTAAATCGTGATTTTCTTAAACTTCCTTCCTCACTAAAACATATCGGTGGAATGATGTGTCGCCAGCGGTATTTCTCCTTCATTCCTTAAGTGTCGGCAACGTCTCTGCAGTTCCTTTCCTTTCCTTTTGTTGCAGATATATGGGCGTCCGTGATCATTTAGGCGACCCGCTGTCGATTTCCCCCTTTATCTTATGAAAAATGTTTACAGAAGAAAATTAAATATATCATAATTAACAAAAGTGTGATATCAAATATGATAACCATTTTAACAATGGAGTTATAATATTTAAACTGCTATCGATACAAGTCAGTTTATTTTATCCTGTGTTGAATATGGGCACGTTTTAAATTCCATGCTAATTGGATTATTATACAGGTGAGAACCCTTACCGTTTGTCTATCCAGCGGCGTGCGATATAGAAAGTCTCCAAGAGCTCGGAATTTTAACTTACTTTTACCTTAATGTTAAGGTTTGAGAATAGGATAGTTAGCGCGGAACAATTTTAACTTTTAAAATTGCGGATCGATACGTCTGGAGTTAACAATCCGTGGAATATCTTCGCTTTCGTTACATTTAACCAAGAATTTTTTTATCCATGATGCTCCATATTGTTTTCATAACTCTAGCCATCGGGTCAATTTGTTAAAGATATTTTATTCATTCATATCTTTTTTACCCTTGTAAGCCTACGAGTAAAAAAAATATGTCGTTGTTTGTTGCCCACTACTTTCATTAGTTCAGCTACAAAAATATGTTCAACAGAGGTAGAGCCCGCAACAACATCTGTTGCACGAATGGGCCGGCTCGACCGATGAAATACCACGACCTAACAGAAAACACGTGAAGTAGAAGCACTCTGCGTTTCGTCTAATGAGTGAGGTGCCGAAGGCCTAATTTCAGTACTCTTCCCCTTCCCATCCTTTCCTCATAAGGAAAGAAGGGAACGGGAAGAGGATTGGACGGGGAGGGGGTCCTGTCCATGCCCTCTTCTGTCCATTAACGGTAGGCAACGCAGCTGCAACACATTTGCTTGTTGCGGATGTCTATGGGTAGCGTTCACTTAACATCTTGTGATCCGCTTGCTCGTTTGCCACCTTCTTCTATAAAAGAAAAGAAAAATGTGAATTATTCTTAAGATAAGATTAGGTATTCAATAAAAAAATGGAACTACTTTTTTACAATTCTTTAAATCTACGTATACTCTCTATACATTTTTTTAATATTATTATTTGAAGCGAGCAGATTCACATATTAGTATATTTTGGCTACCTCGGAAACGGCTCTGCCGAAGTGGATTAAATTTTGTGTGTAGATACGGTTTTAAAATATTAATTTATCTATTAGTATCAATATATAGTAGGTGCTTAGCGTAAAACGCAAATTTTCTCGAAAAAAACTAGTTCTAACGCACCATTTCTTTGCCAACATAGTAAATGGACTCATTGCAAAATCTTACCGTGTGTTTACACTGCCGAAAACATTCACACAAAACTTATTGTCAGTTTTGTTCAGAGAGAAAGAGAGAAACCTTGTACGGTAACACGTTTTTACGCCAGTGAAAACCCACGGATACTAGAATCTAAAATTTCTGTGAAAACTTAAGATCATCGAAAGACGATGACGATAACAACGCAGAGCGAAGCTCTGTCCACACTATCTGTGCTTTATTAATGTGTACAAAATTGTCCATATTTTAAATCAAAGTAGATAAGTCGGTAACCAAAAATAATTCAATCTATATATATATTTCTGTAATTGCACTAGATGTTAACACCTCGTACTTAACCTTATGAAAGTATTCCAAAGTCACTTAACGACTGTCGAGTTTCGACAAAGGTCTAACACTACCTAATATTATTTAAAAATTGATATAAAATTAATTAAATAATTTGATTAGTGCTTAATTAACACTATTTATTATTTGTAAATAATTAATCGAGTTGATTTTATGCAATAGCGAAATATGGAGTTAATTGCTTTCAACATAAACGCATATCCCTCGTACAGGAGTCATGTACAATAAATGTTTATTTTATTGATTTTCACACGGCTCGCTTCCATGCATCTCGTTGGTAGAACTAAGAGCCGACACTACGACACAGTTCCAAATCGACCGATAAAAATTACCACCCGGCAACTTTGTTCTCTTAATAATAATAAACACACTTCCCAAAGCACCCCTCATTCTTGTTTGCATGTTTTTTTATATCGACTAAGTTCCCTTTCGATTGCAGTAGTTGGGAGAGTTAGAACTTTGTGTTATTATAACATACTTTTTGACTGTCGAATCGGTTTACTTCACATTATTTAGTTTTTCTGCGGATGATTAATTTTATGATGTATATAATTAGATTTTTTTATGCGTGGAACGAAAAGTCGAAAAGTATGTGTGAATTTTAGTTACGTGAATCTACGGATAATACTACTACTACTGCGTATCAAATAATGATAATTAAATAAGATATAATGGTGAATACATAAGATCATAATTAGACACATTTTTCATAGGTTTTAGTCTTTGTTTCGTTGACTTAGCATTTATTTTTTCCTTGTGTAATGTAGCTGCTCATCGAATTTTACAAAGCATGATGTCTCATATTTTGTTCTTGAAAATTACATAATAATCTATGCAATTTGTAACCTCAACAACTACGTATAAGTTGTATGCAAGTCGAAACCAGACTGTACATCTGTTTACTTTAGTTTATTATTATCTGAATACTCGTTCGCATGAAACCCTTTAACCCTATGAAACCCTATTTTAAAAATATAATCGTAATAAATATAAAAAAAAACAGCGACAGTCATAAGGACTGCCGACAAAAGTGAAAACTCGAACGACAGAAGTCAAAATAGGTGGGAAGGCGCGACAATAATTCCAAAATAAATAAATAATCAACAAAAATAAATCCTTGCACCTCAACAATAAAATTCAAAATTGAATATAAAAATTAAATGAAAAACACTTCGTTTAAACCGTTCCAAATTAAAACAAACATGTTCCTGACGTGTGTTGCTGGTGCATGTTGAACATGTTTTTCACGCGAATGTATAAGATTTTCGCGTAACAAATATCGTATAACGCGGCTTAAATCAAAATAAAATGTTAAAATATTTTTGATTGTATTGGTTCCCACAGTTGTTGGATTTTGATAACTATGAGACGCAAGTCAATTAGTGACTAAAGTTGAAGTGAGATTTTTTGAGTTGGGGGAGAATAAACAGAATTTTGCAATAGAGTCGACCCTTCACTGCGTTGTTAACGGTTAAACTTGTAATACCGACCTAACCCGTTTTTGCGAACTGACGTCCCGCCTCCAACCTTGCTAACGAATTTTTAATATCCTACAACAATCATCGCAGCGAGCGGGCTATTACTCAATAGTAGGTTTTCGTTATCAATTTACTCGTTGATTATCAGCTTATATATAAACTCCTTTGTAAAAAAACGGGCTGTTTTGATTTTTCAACATTATTTGTAATAAATTAGTTTTAAAGAGGTTTTAGGAGCCAAACCATGTTACTTGCACTTTATTAAAGAGTCTCGGTAATAAAAAAAGTTTATTCCAAATTCAAAACTTTTATTTTTTAAAATAATAATCCCTTTTCCAGTTTGTGACTTTTTAATACTTTTCGCGGGTTTGCGGTTAAAAGGTTATTAGGCAAATAAGCCAACATCACGTTATTTTAGTGGAATAATTTATATTTGTCGAAATCCTGCCTTATTGAGACTTAAAACAGATATCTTTCTAGATATCTATTGTAATGGCAGAAAAATCCATAAAATTACAGCGATTAATTAATATAACATAACGTATGTTTTGGGCGTGTGGTCCAACTATTGACACACAAGTGAACATTTTACTATACTAGTGACCCGCCCGGCTTCGCCTGGGTACCACTAAATATGTTGTCTGATCGCTACCAAACACAGCTGAAACCGACACCAAAAATTAATATGATTAAGAATTGATTCTTATCTTTAAGTGCGTAAAATTATTTTATACTTTTAAGTGCATTTCTTGTTTTCGAATATAGTTTTTTGAAGTCGGTTTTGTTTTTGTTTAAAAGTTTTGTCAATATGCACAACTCGCACTGATTGTAATTAGTGAAGATGCCATTTACATGGCCGACAAAGGTCGGGCCCATCCTTCTGGCGACATAAAAATACCATAAAAATACACGTAGTTAACACAACAATCACGGCTCTCTATTAACAGTCACTAAAACACTGATTCCAGAGTATAAGTGTTAAAAACTAGATTCTCATTGATAATAATAAATTTTTAGTCATCTAGTTAATATTTAATCTTAAAATTATCCATGGAAAAGCCAATGACGGGTAGGTGCCTGTTTTTTGCAAAAGAGTTCCTATTACCAGATAATCTAACAATAAGATGATAGCAAGTATTTTTTATCGAAATTAATTTAGTTTAATGTAGTTTTTGAAAAAGTTCAAAAAAGTTTGTCTTTTGAAAAGTTTCGACGCTAGATTGGTAGTTGGTGTGTTATACAGCCAATTTCGGATTGACACTGAAACTGGCAGTCGAGGCGAGTGAAGTGGCTCGCTACCACGGCTGGCTCTGGCTTTAATTGCAGGCTCAGCGTTCATTAGGATATGCAGTTTTTTAATGTGATTATGACGTCGCAGGATCGGCGTCGTCCGTGTCGTCCGCGAGGGTGCGCTGAGGGCGCGGAGGGCT
>JWHW01007332.1:33779-52267 GCA_000931545.1 Papilio glaucus
GTCGTTAGTATTGCGACTAACGCCTCGCGAGTGTTCCCGAGTGATGTCGACTTGTGACTAGTGCCATGATCGTGCTCCGTTGTGCCCAGCTCGCGGCGCTCCTCGCCCTCGCCGCCGCCGCCTGGCAGGAGAACATCAGGCCCAAAGTCTTCGCGCAATTAGGTGAGTGGTGGTCACCATCAGAAACCCAAAAACGCCGATGGTCGCGATGCGATCCTTGTTATAACATGAGAATATAACGCGAGCATCAACAAAAATGCTCGCGTGACTTTATTAACCAATGTTTATGTTGTTGTGATTGACGGCAACTTGCTTACAAACATTTCAAAAGTTAGTTTTGAATCTGTTGCGATCTGATATGTGTTCGGAAGTAAGGTTAGTGTCCTAAACTTTTCTTTATTTAGTTAAGAGTATTCTTTATCGGAAATGCAGTTATAGTGTAATTATTTGTGCTGAAGTTCTGATACGAGCGTTTGGAAATTGGGACAACACGTTTATCTTACTATACATGGTGTAACTTAAGTATACGTTAATTTCAATTCTAAATACACAAATCAGATATTCATTATCGACATTACTCGAACTTAACAGTTTTGTACTCGAAATTATGCCTACCTTAAATATTAAATGTCTACACTCTCTTTAGAGAAAACAGTTTGTTTCAACAGAAAAAGGGATAACTTTTGATACCACTGAATTCCGTTCTTTAACTAATTTGATACAGTATTTACCTGCTCCAAGTTATATTTATTAAAATGGGAGATCCCACCCACAAAGCTCTATGGGCTTACCCAGTACCATGGTTTCGTATGGATCGAAATTTGATTATATTACTCTAAATAGATTGAACATTTTCGTCCCTATAAGTTTTGGCTTGCGCTACGCTAGCAACGAGTCACAGTTAGGCGACGGTTCATCCTGTGGCAATAAAGGCATGGTGTAGTGCCATTGTTTTATTGTGCAGTCTGCATTGCGGGGGACGGGCCACGTGCCTCTCATTAGTGCAATACAAAGCCAGCAGTTTATTCTGCGTTTTGCAATATTACGCCTGGATTAGTAATATACGAGAGCTTTACTTACCGCAAGGAAGTTTGCCGATAAGGGTATGGTTTGCAAAAACGCCCGTTTTCATACGTACTTACTTTGTCGGCTTACCCATTCGGGAATGCTGTCAATTTAAGGAAATGTATTGTCGTTACGTCTAGACGAATACATATCCTGAATTGCCGTTGTATCCGGTCTTTGTTGACGTTCGATTTAAAATATGAATAGTTTATTCATACTTGTACACATTTGATGAATGCAATAGTTGATTATATACTATGTTTTTGCATTCGATTTAAAAGTAACCGATATCCATTTTATTTATTACTTTTAAATCAATATTACTGACAAAGCGCCCTTAATTGTCCGAGTTAATTATACGGCAATAGTTGAGTTGTTTGATGTCAAGACACTCGTAGTAAGCGTGTCAACACCTCTCCAGTAATGTGATCTAGCAATTCAAACCAGAAGGGTTGGACTGACCGCGCCGAGTGGTTAATAAACGATCAAAGGTTCGTATGGAAATTAACTTCAGCTTTGTTTCATCCTGCTTTGGATTCATTGATTTTCGTTAAAACTCTAATACATGTGTATTTTCACATTTATGTGAAATTAAAAAAAAGGAACTATAGAGACTATAAAAATTACTATTTATCAGGCTGAAAATTTATCAGATTATTTTTTTAAAAATCTCAACATTGAAAATCTTCTAAACAATAATCCTTTTAACCCGAATAAATTTAATAAATCAGTAAAATTTATCACATTTTTTTCTTCCAAAAGTATTAACATCTTATTTCTGACGTATGGTCATTGGGATATTACGGTTGTAATTATATACTGGTACATAAGAAATTTATTGTTAACCAGAAATTCACTGTTATCTACTACAAAACGGAATAGTTCCTCACGAGGTTGTGGTCGCAAACTAACCTAATTTAACGAGTATTGCTCGTTCATTTAATCTCTAAAATTTTGATGTTCTTGTTACTCTCTTAGTGTAGTACCGGGTACAAGTTTAATTTTTGCAAATTGTGTACAAAACGCGAAGTGATAATGAAGGCAACTTCCGGCAAAGTGAGCACTCAAAGAATACAAATTCACCGTAAGTGCCTATAGGGGAGGTACGCGCCATTTTAATGCGAGTTATAAATTTTAAGTCTATTGCTATTTGTATAAATTATATTCTTATTATTATTGTAAGCCTGACTGTACCGCTGAGTAACAGCGACCGGTTCTGTGTGGGTCGTTGTCGAGGCGAGTATTGGTAGGAAATTGAATGCAGAAATTTCTCCGAGACTGTTTCCGATGACTCACTTTTGAACAAGATTAAGTAAGGTCAGTGCTCGCCTTAACTGCACTTCGAGTTAACTAAACAATCAATCTTTTTTAATCCTATTAGGGCGGGTAGAGCACAAGAAATTGCTATCTGATTTTTACAATTTGCATTAGAAACTATCAGACGCCTTCTTTTCTTTGTTGTTTAAAAATTTAAATGTTATGCGCTATTTTTTGCCAACCTGCTAAACATTCTCATCGACGTAAATTAAGCTAAATTTTATCTACTTTAAATAGCAGCATATATAATACTATAAATAGAAGCTGTAAAAGTATCTTGTCATTTTGATAAAAAAAATATTTTAATACAGTCAAATGAGCATTATTACTACAGTATGTATATTCAATTTACATGTATAAAAAGTAGATGATTATTGTTTTTTTTTAATATTTATTTTAAAGAATGAATTTCGCCATGCCTTATTCTCATCATGTAAGAGTAACGGCTTAGGCAACACACACCATGAAGCTATCGGAAGATAGAAATTTTGTATTAATAGGCTCTTACTGTTTGGCTAATCTCCAAAATAGTACTTTAAATTATAGCCCATATCTTAATCTGATGTAGAGTCTTTATTAATGCACAGTGTAATCAAAATCCGTTCAGTGGTTTTGCGTGAAACAGTAACAACCGTCTTCAACAACTTTCTCGTTTACAATGTTTATAAGACTGACAGACTCGAAATGAAATATGTGTAATTTATTTTCTATGATATAACGTAACTAATAAATTTCTAACCCTTTATTTAAGGTTCTTTAAGGGTTACGGGCTAATTAAATAAAAAAAAATATGATTAATGTTCATTGGTCGTGGTTGGAGTGGCTGCTTCCATCTAAAACCTTATTCTTTAACGTTTATGGAGGTGCATTATGGGTTCCGACACCCTCTTTTATGATTTAACTGCTTGGATTATTGAGCGTTTAAGTGGGCCCATAAAATAACCGTTCAGGTATTACCTGAGGTATAAATAAATTATGTTACTGGATAATGCTTTTATACCCTGGAATGTTTTGTACGTGTCGTATTCTACCTTATGGGTATTTATTGGGATATTCGTCAGGGACCAATACACTAGGGAACCTTTATGTGGTTGGGGTGCATAATGGCAGTGTGACTCCGCGTCGTTTATAACTGGGCACTCTTATGATATTTATTAACATAAGTTATTTGTTTTTTCGACTTTACTATAACTTACATATAATATAAGGAGAAAACATGTTATGGTTTGTAATTGATAATCGGAAACTACTGAACTGATTTAAATAATTGTTTCGGTTTTACAAATTTCCGTTATCCAGAAGTAACATGTTTTTTTTTTATATAATTGCGGATTTGATTTTAACATTATTAATACTCAAATGTTACACATTGCAACCCATACATTAGACACAATTGCTACTAACGTGCTTTTTTAAACATTTTCCTACAGCAACTAAAACTAACGTCATTTTGTTCAATTGTCTTTTAAATGTGTGAATGATTACGTATTGTAAGTATGAATACTTGTTTATGCAATATGCTGAAGTCAGACTACATAAGAATGCACAGGGAGCCGCAACTATAACCGCTAATCAAAAAAGGACAAAAGTTCAAACATTCATCGACAACACGATCGTTTAAATCGAGAGGAATGCGATGTCAAAGCAAATTGAACTCAAGTTCACGTAGAAATAAAATGAGTTATCGCTTGAGGTTTATCGCTTTAGACATGTTATGGAGATGTGCACCTTAACGTAGAACGATAAAGCGTATTCTCGGTTGACGAGGAATGTCTTGAATGAACGAGACGAGTGGCGGTAACGCACGTGCGTGCGGGGCGCGGAGAGCCACCGCTGGCGCCGCCTGGCGGGAGAGGCACAACTTTATGACGACGCGATATATTGTCTTCGCTCAGGCTCAGTGTGGGATTTCAATTCCTTTTGTTTTATTTTTTCTGGACACGCCGATTAATTTCTTTTAGTGCGCCGTTTTGGGGATCCCCTTCGGCTTGTACAATCAAAATTTCGACTCATTTTGTTTTCAGTCAACTTCCTTGTCTTTTAGCGAAGCGAACCCTACAATTACAATTTATTTTTGTGCCATCGAGAAAAGTTCCTAAATATTGAGTAGAAAATAGTAAATTTGGAGTCTTTATGCGTAACAGTGATAATGTAATGTCAGTTGAGCTGCTCGCATATTTCCCACTTACTATGTAAAAGAATCAGAGATGTTATATTTATAAGAATTGCGTTTCAAATTATATAGAATATTTAAACTACAAGCGAAGAAACGTGTACGTACGTCACAGCTAATTTTAGGAAATTAGTTTTGTAGCAAATAGTGATGTAGCACCTCCTAACGGCTAGCGTAACGCATTTTGACGCATTTTGATTTTGATAAGCAATTCGTTAAAACTGTCATTCTATATAGGCGTTACCTGGGTAATGAAAACGAGTGACAGTATGTTAAATCGGTTGTCATTTAATTCGCAATAGGGTTTAAATCTAAAAGAAGTAAACGGTAGGCAATGAATGGATGTTCGACCCAACCCTCGTTGATGAGGACAAGGCAAACATTGGTTTAGTAATAAAAACATTTGTTCAAATACTCAATGCGCAATGGAAAGGAAAGGCGTTTTTTACAAAGCTGGTCCCGGGAGTGTGCCTTGCTCATTGTCATGCAGTTTTTAAACCGGGATTAAAAGGAAGCTAATAATGAGCGCGCTGGGGGGAGCTTGCAGTCGGTTTGCGCATAGTTACAAATTTGTACTGCGCCATTCAGCTTGGAATTAAATACTTTTATGCACCGTGTATTCCTAAAAGACTTCCTTATTAAAACTTATTAAAACGAAAACAAGCTCGCGCATCTATTTAGCCAAACCGAGGTTAACAGTATATTGTGTAGTTTGTCACAATTTTTCGTAGGTGATTTAATACTTTCTTTTTTTTCTTTTCGTTCTGTTAAATACTATTAAATTAAAGATTAAAAAAAATAATTGGTACGCCCTTTCCGAGTTTAAACCTACTTTCAGATTTAAAGGATTTAATACATATGTACTACTCAATCACACGACCATCCTGTTTTTTAAACTAAATTTGTGTGGTGAATAATATATATACTTTGTACTAGCTGTTGTCCACGGATTCATTTTTTGTTTTCTTTGTTGGAAATATTTGTATCTTGATTTAGCGTATAATAACTTGGTGTTACAGGTAAATGTCAAAAACTTGTTCATCGGTCATCAGTAATGTAAGACAGGGCATGAAAAAAAAGTCATGTAGTGGTTGTTATAGATTTACATTGGCTACCGATAGTAGATTATAGTTTTCTATCCTCGGGACGGTGTTTTTTCGGGATAAACGGAACCCTATATCATTTTCTATACTCTTAAAATTATCTGTACAAAATTTTATAATGATCTGTTGAGTATTTTAGGCGTTAAAGCGTGACAAACCAACAAACTCACATTAGCATTTCTAATATTAAGAATTATTATAAATATCTTCATACATATATCCCATATTTCTTTTAAACATATACGTGTTGACTATATAAAGCCAAGGTTCGTATGTTTCCACTTTTTTATACAAACATTTCTCTAATTAAGTATGAAGTCAAAGTAAACTGGGTCGTAGTTGCGGCTTATGTTAACCGTAAAAGTGGTAAAGTCGACGCGATCGTTTCAAATGTTTTTTTTTTTATTAATATGCTTATAACGCCTTGTAAGTTCACACCTTTGAAGGAAAAATTAAAAAATGTATTTTCCGTAGCAAGTTAATGTTACGATTTCTAAGTTAAGATTTGTTAAAGAATAAATATAAGATCGTACGTATATTTCTTTCTGTACCGTATCTGGAAGTTGACCTACATAGTAAAAATCAGTTAGGTATTATTGTTTAACCGATTACCAATTTACTTTGGAAACAGAATAAAATTATGACTTATTTTACGTTAAGCTACTTCCTCTTTATAGATCACGCATGACGTGTTCGATAAGTCTGTGTCCCTGAAGGGTGTTAATAGTTATCATAATAAATTTCCATTTGACAAGTTCTCGACACCATAAGCATGCTTACTTCTTGGGTTCAGGTAGTTCTTTATCATTGTCTGGAGTTTCGTCCATCGAAATTGATTTCATAAGATGTTTCACATTTCCATAACTTAATCCTCTTACTCCTCCTTCTTGTATGTAGTATTTTCAAGATATTACGTTTTAATCCCACATTAGTAATGGGAGCACGATGTTAATGTATTTCACTCTAAATGCGCCATTTTGTTTTGTTCATTACTAACATGCATTTTCTCATTTGCAGCGGGCCGCATTTAAAACTCTACCTTTGAAAAGGTAGCGATGAATGGCCCGGAGTCAATGGGTCGTAAGAAATGGGCCATTGATGCTAGCCTCGAAGTATGTGATATCTATGAACCGACCAGTATAAAGGGAGCCATTACGATTTAAGCTCTACGGTTTTCAAAAGCCAGGTGGCGCGCGACTATGCTTGCTTTGTACGACAAGTGGCGAGATTTTGCGATCGCTTTTGTGACTTAAAAGTCAATGAATGTGGTATTAAGTCGCCGTATTCTGTGTTTATGATTTTCGATTATGGAAAATATGAATATTCTTTTAGTTATTTTCTTTACGCTTATAATGAAAACGAATTTCTAAATTCTCACGTCTTCTTATCTAGTTAGTGAATAACTCTACAATCATTGCTCTCTTGTGTCATAACGCTACCTCCCTGCAATCATTTTAGTCACCTATCACGACTTTTTAATTGAAAACACAAAGGAAACTATGTACTTAGGAGCGTTAATATCATCGAAAACGCCACATAAATGTTATTTAGTAAAACGTGAAAATATTATCACACTCTATGCCGTGTAATTGAAACGTTTGTCGGCTACCGGTAGGGTAATGTTGGTATTTGATGTATCGAAGAGTCTTTGTAGAGTCGACTCTCGTAATGAGGCAGGTGGTGCATTGTGCGACGCTAACAAAGCTTCGCCCGGGGTAGGTACGACCACTGCGCTTTCAGTCGTTACGAAAAAAAACGCCATGAGGGAACTTTCTATCGCTTTCAATTTAACTATTTATTTAGATCGCCATTGCAATCGATAGTATTATACCAGCCCTAACTTTGTTGCTAGTAATTTTGTTATCGTTTACTGTATATTTTACTTTTTTATAAAAGTGATAGCAAATTCTGTACATAATTTACCGACATTCTTTATAACCGTTTCTTTAAAGTTGAAATTAGAACTAGGCGATGTTTACAATAGTCAAATGGTGGATTCGAACCATCGATCTTATGCGTCGCTGACCATACCCTTAACTATTAAGCTTTTGGCGCTCCCTAATAGACTATATATTATATATTAGAAACAAATATATGTAATATGGTAATTGTTAATATTTCATCGTTTGTATAAATTTCGTTCACTTTTATCTTCCATCAAAGCGTTAGTTTTAGCACTAATTACCCGTATATAAAGATAACAAACAAACTTTACGTTGAAAGTCTGTCGGCAGCCGGACGCAACAATAAGTACGGTATAATAGCACTTCATTTCAGCCAGTCTCTGTGGAACAATAGGCCTTTATACCGAGACATATTTAGATAGCCACATGTGGTCTGGAACATCTGTTACAATAAACGCACGGACATATACTTACTGGTGTCAAGCCACTCATCTGTAACTAAAGAAATAAAGTATGATATGAACCCTTTATAAAGGATTTATTCTATTTAACTATAAACTTCTCAAAATATAGTAATGGAAAACTTATATGTTGTTATACACTTATTTCGGGTATAAGAAAGAAAACAACTTTCCTGCTACAGCCAAAACTATTTTAAATAGGAATATAGATATTCCGTAAAACAAACAGGTGTACAATTCAGCATAATGCTTCAGCAAAAGCGCTGATCATCCGTTGAGTTTTAAGGTTAATTTATTAGGTTAAATTAATTACGCTAAATTAGTCTAAGGCTAATAATGCCTTAGGCTAATTAACTTAAACTAGCTTTCGCCGATCTTCAGTTCAGTTTTCGCTCATACCTGAGAACGTTTTAATTGGAGCAAATAATTAAAATATCTGTAGAAATTAAACTATAAATAGTGAGTACTCTCAATTTATATTTTGGTGTAACAATTATTTGTCGTCATTAGCTTTATAATACTAATTGAATAAGTCATGTGTAAACCGCGAATCCCGGGTACCAAACGTTCTTTCAGACGTCGTGCGGTTGCAGGAAACGCGACTAAAAACCGAAGGAGTTGAGTAAATTTAGTGCACCAAAAATAAACGATCGGCGTGCGGCCATCCTGTACACTTGAACTTGACAAGAGTTGAACGACCGATGAGCACGGTTATTTTATTTGTTTCAAACTTAAACAGTAGTTTGAAGCCATTTGATTAATTAATGTCTTTCTCGCGTCCATAATTAATACCAACTTCCAGCATTCCCTTCGGCGTTCTATTTGAAAATTTAATACTCAACTTTTTGAATTCACTTTTTGTAAGTAAAACTTAAAGAACTTTTACTTAACTTAGTAAAAGGAATAAATAATAGTATTAAAAACATACTACACTGGTAAGTTCACTTTATCTATTGAATAATGAATCAACTCTTCAATTGTGAAGGTATTTATCACAATACAGATAATGAAGACAATTTATAAGATAAGAAAATAATTTGCTTTTTACCGACATAGATATGACTTGCACCAAGAGATCTAACCATAATATATAATCTATATAATCTACCTCCAGTAAACATAGCCGGCCCCCTCTACGTTCTAGACTTTCATTTTGTTTTTATAGAAGGGGCAAACGGACAAGCGGATCGCCTTACGTTAAGTGACCGATGCCATGAATATCCTCAACACTAGAGGAACTGCACATTGCTGTCTTTTAAGGAAGGAGTACGCTCTCTTCTTGAAGGACCCTATATCGTATTAATATGGAAATACCATTGGGGACATATCATTCAACAAGGCGGTTGTGCTAGGTCGGAAGCTACGAGAAAATCGTACTTTTGTGGAATATTAACCATCAAGGTAGCGTGGATGGTATTCGGAGTTCTGTAAATTATTTTTACTTCATGAACTGCTATGTATTATAAAAATACCTAAACATCTATCAGTTAAATTAGCAATCTTAATACCAGCACATTGGTGGTTACTAAATTCTGCTACAATACGTCGTGTCGACTATCGATTGCCGTCTATATTTAGGTAGACGCTACCACTATATATACATATGTACATACCGACGGATTGAAATAAACATGTGCTTCCGCAGATAGTCGATAACACTGTTTAAATGCATTTGAACAGGTATAATGGTCTATTTAATTATTCATCAAATGTTGCCCTGTATTTACGTGACTCATACAATTTTTTTAATGAAACTGCAGCAAGCATTGAGGTGCGTTGCTTACCTTTATTTAGGTCACAGGACGGGTCTGATAGGAAAGGATATTTCCTTTTCCTATGGGTCCATAGGAATCTCCTCCCCTGTCCGACCCTCTTTGCAAATTCCCATCTTTGCGAATTAGTAACGGTGTTGTGATTCCACCTGGACAATGTGTTTTTTTTTTTATATAAGAAGGAGACGAAGGAATAGTTACCCAGATAAAGAGGGAGGAGTGCTACCTATGTATTTCGATCTGTAGTTTCTTAATTTGGAAGCGGAAATCCATCAAATTCCGAGCTACAACAACATCCGATTTTTATGTCCCACAAAATATATTTTTTTATGAAATAAATAAAAAATACAACTTTGACAGAAACATTGAAATTGGTCTGTAAAATTTTGCATCTCTGGGATACGAGATGGGAATAATGGATACTTAAATGAGGGTATATATATTTATTAAAATTGAAAGAATGTTACCGCGGTTTTATCTCTAAAGTACAACGTGTCAGAGTTCAACGATTACTTTGATGTCTGATAATTGTAGTAGTTCAATGTTTTAGTTAATAAAATTGTCAACGCCAGTGACCAGTCATTGTAGTGGGGTCGATATCATACGCTTCATTAAAACGAAGCCAAATTTCGCCATCTAACAATTTTTAACAGGGTACTTACCAAAACTTCAGTGTCATATTAACTAAAAATAATATGTGTAAAATGTTCTATAGTCAGAATATGTAATTATTTTACAGATAAATGGTGCTTGAGCGTTTATTCTATTTTAACGTTTATAGAGATGATTCTACGGCATTTAAAATAAAAATATTTGTCCATGGAGTAAAGTATACCTATACTATATTTAAACTAAAAAGGGACATAAGTATTATCAGAGAAATGTAAACAATATCGCACTTCCGATGTAACTAATAAGAGACTGTCATCCTTTTGGTTTTTTATTACGACTTTTATAGGACGCACGAACTTTCCTAAAAAGGGATTTGGGGTTTTCCTTTTTCCTTTACCGAGTCCTCCTTTCTTTATTATCAAGTTTTGTTTTTGACCATTGCATTGTAAATATGATTTATTATTAGATATATTTAGTATATCGACAGTTATTTGTAATATACAGTTATTTGTATATAAGTTAAGTATTTAATTAGTTGATCATTATTACACCTGGCGTATTTTTATATCAAAAATAAATGTCTAAAACTGAATCTAGAATAAGCACATTTTCTAACTAGAGAGCTTATGATCAAACACTGTGTCTCAGTCATAGGAATTTAGTAGAGCTACGTGAAGTGGGACAAAGTATATTCTAAAGATGTTTTGCACGATTTCCCCGAGACTGATGACTAATGAAGCCGTAATGCCGAGTTCATTGGGGGCGGCGTGTAACTTTGGACACACTTCCTGTTACCGACTAAACTTACGCTCACTTACTTCCTTAGTGACATTGGATTAGTTCCTACAAGTTGCGATAACTTTCCGAGATATCAAAACGTTATTCAGATGCCGCGAAAACCTCTGAGGTATCGATTACCATATAGAAAGTTTTTGTTTTCCATGTACCGATCATCAAGAAATAATCATTGGGATTACAATTTTTTTTGACAGAAAGTGGCAACAATCACAAGAGTTACGAATTCTTCAAATCAAATTTAAAAATATCCACAGCTTTTTAGTAGGAAGAGTATGTATCATAAGAAGAGTATGTATATGTAGAAGAAGAAGAGAAAAGAAGAGTATGTATATGTATGCTTCACTGCGACCAGAATGAAAAGGGTTTTATTGTGGTCTCAGCTTTAGGACGTAATCGAGTTCGAGTTTGTGATTGATGACGTTGAGTGTATTCAAGAAGGAACCTTTAAATTTATGTACGTGTGTACTCAAACGCCTCTCTTATTACTACCGTCGGCCTGTAAAATAGCCAATAACAAAAACATTACGGTATTCCGATTTGGAAGATAATGTTGGTTTGGCTCAACCTGTATATGGGAAAGGATAAGCTCCTTAGCGTCCGGTGATCTAGCCTCTCTCTTTATAAATTCACGGATATCTCTAATACCTTTCCGTACAGGGTACATACTTAAAATGATGGCTGTAGCAGATTTTTCTCGCTGGATTGCTTCCATGAAAGAAAATAATGCCGCTAAATAATATTGTACTTGTTTTTGTTATATGTTATACAGCACGAACTCTGCAGTCATATCGTTATGAATGTGGCTTTTTACGACACCCGTCACATGTAATTGCCTAGTAACGGCCTCCTCCCGGGGGTTCCATTTCAACTCACGGACGTTAAGCGATTTCGAACCTTATTTCTTCCTTAAATAGTTTTCTCTAATCTGTCATATAGTTTTATTATATACTGTTTGTAAGTAATAAATTACTAGGACAACATAAACGACAATGTGTTATTTCTATTTGATTACATTTTTATTCGTTTAATGTTTTGTCATGTGCCCGTGCTTCAGGTGATTTAAAAAATATGTCTACAACGGTTATAAAACTGGTTAGATATGCTTGTATTTATGTAGGGAATGTCTGAATAAACTTTCAAGTAACTTCCTTCCTTACCCATTACGTAAATACGATAGTTTTTTTAGTTCTTCGTTAAAAAACTAACGTATTTATGTAATGAGTAAGGAAGACTTTCTCGATCCTTAGGACTTATAAATGATATAGCAAACGTCGTTACTTAGTTCATAAGTAGGGAGGTACGTACCTACGTTCCACGTTAAATTTATCGAGACCTAAATTGGACTACATCTTATTTGAAACCTACACGTACATAGTAAGTGTAACACATTATGTGTAACTGCCGAAAAACATAATTTATGCTCACCTACGCTTACACAGGTATTACTCATTAATAAATAAACTTAATTACGTAATTTAAGAAAAGAAATGTAAAAAATAAATAAATGTCGTTGTGATTCATAACGTGATGACGAGTTCTAAAGTTTTTTTTTGTAAAATGTCATTCTATTAAGATATTTTTTAAAACAAAATACCGACCAATTAATTTAGATCCATAACAATAACATCCACTTAAAGTAAACCGCAGCTACCGAGCTGTTGTCAAACTTATATGTATGAATTTAAGAATGTTTTTAGTTTGAAAGTTTTCTATAAAAACCATTCCCACATGAATGATCGCAACAAAGTGGGGTCAAAAGTTGGTGCTGGTAAAAAATGGAGAGCGGCAGCTGTTTGGCACATGGCGGTGAGCGTCGGCCGGCGATGGAAAAACGTTTAATAAAACGACAGCGCTCGTTCGCTCATTTCTTTCAGCCCGATATTTTTTTTCTCTATGCGATACTAACGCTGAGGTGTTAGCGGCTAGTATGAAAGTAGTATCATATTTATTGATTATCTATTTTAACTTTTATTTTTAAGTTCAGTGTGTCAAGACTCATTAATTATACCGGCATTTTTCTGACAGGATATTTGAAACACAAATTTATTTCTTTTTTTTTATTATTCTGGCAGATTGAGATTTCTGGCAGTATATTTGAAAGTTGAAATTATCGTTGTTTTTTCAAGTAAATGGCATAAAAAAGAATATATTTGTTAATAATTTCTTGTTAAATTTCTGGTGTGAGCACAAAAAAGGGAAGGAAAAGTTCGTGAATTGTTTCCAAACCGCTCCCATTATAATTTGGGCGTCGCATTTCCTGGGGGCCGTCGCGGCGCTGGACGTCTAAAAATATGGGCTAGATAAATTCCGAAGTTTATGGTGAACTTTTTCGAAACAAGTTATGAAGCTCACGATGAGAATTGAAAATTATACTTGTGTTTAGTGATTTTTCTAGTTGTGTTAGGAAAAGCTTTGCTTCCACATATTAAAATGCATATGACTAAAAATATTAAGTAAGTATTTTTAATATTATTACTGCAGTATAAAAAAAATATGAAAATCACTGCCTGCTAACCAATAATAATGGCCTAATAAACTTGTGAGGTGTATAGCGTTAGTTGGTATAGCCCCCGGTCGGTAAAATCGTTCTAGAGCTGTGATTAAAGTTATAACATTTTTTTTTTATGGTAGAAGGTGGCAAACGAGCAGAGGATCACCTGATGTTCTGTGAGCGCCACCCATAGACATCCGTAACAAGCAAACGATGCGTTGCCTACCTTTAATGGACAGAGTGCATAGATAGGAGAAAGGATTCCTTTTCCCCACCCCCTCTCTCCGTCCAATCCTCTTCCCGTTCCCATCCTATCCTTATAAGGAAAGGGTGGGAAGGGGAAGAGGTCTGTAATTAGGCCTCCGGCACCTCACTCGTCAGACGAAACGCAGAGTACTTCTACTTCACGCCTGTTCTCTGTGAGGTCGTGGTATTTCACCGGTCGAGCCGGCCCATTCGTGCAAGAGATGTTGTTGTTGCGGGCTCTACCACTGTTAAAACATCTGTAATAGTGTGGTGATAGTCCCATTAGATGAAAATAGTGACGTGATACAAGGGGCGAGAAACCACGGATTTCCATTTGGCACGATCCTGGCACACCTCTCTCGCTTCTTCTACATTCATGCATCATCAACGCATACTTGCTCGTCGGTTATGGAAATAACTATTGAAATGTAAAATATTTTTTTTTCTTTATTTTGACGTTTTAGTTTCTTTTTTATGAATTGAGTAACTTTTATTTCTCCATCAACTTATACTTTGTTTACGTGTATTCTCATTTTGGCAGTTTTGTCAAAAAGTATTGTGATTTCTTTTAATTCATCATGTTTTACTTGTCTCACTTTGTTACATTATTATTACCGAGGGTAACATTTATGTAGCTAATAAAAAACATCTTACTAAATTCATCACATCACAAAATAAAGTTTGCTATACCGTCAGGATCCTTCCTCCCTAAAATTACTCGAGCGCAGATCTTAATTACGGCCATCCGCCCCGTTTGATTGGGGCCCCGCATTGTTTGTATTCTCAGCTAACAGGACAATTGCACTTGCACTTACTCACAGGAGTCACGGGGTTAATAGTGCCTACCTACTCTATATTCTATGGTCCCTAGATAGCTCCTGCAATGTATATTGTTAAAGTTAAATCAATTATTTCTGGAAATTGATGACCACCGCTACTGATAAACATCAACAACAATCACAAGGCATAGATTATCGATCCGTTGTCTCTGCCTTCATAGGATATTGTGTTCTTCATGTCTGTTACTGTTTGGTTATTATGAGTGTAAGATATGCTACCCTAGTCGACACTCTCGATCTTCTTGACTTGTGGAGGAACGGCGGCGCCGCCAGGTACTGATGATCATGTTTTTATTGTCGTCCCCAATGGGGGGTTTCGCCGTAGTCGCCACTCTTGGCAGGAGGGTTGGCGATCGCAGTGTTCCACCACTCTAAAAGAATGAATGACGAAGCGAAGGCTATTCTTTCATTTACTATTTCCTATAATTCCTATTTTATATAAACTTATTTTTTATAGGTACAAATATGTTTCTTGCTCGATTGAAAATAGAAAAAAAAAACGAAATGCTCATGGGGTGAATATACGCCTTCCAGATCAATATCTGACAGTATATCGAACACACAAAAGATTCCCGAAACGTTTGGTGAAAACGTGCTACGTCAGCGGAAAAAACACAATGCCTTCAGGGCCGACAATACATCCCTAGCAGTTGCGAAGTGATCACTCCGCGGTCCTCCCGAAATAACAAATGAATCGAGAATAACCGACCCCATAGTACAAAACCAATTCAACGTGAGCTCTATAGAATATTCCTCATACTGTTTAATTGTAATCTCCGAAAACAATAATGTTTATCTTCGATCTACTGCCTTGTCATACGGTATCACGGAGCTATTAAATGAGCTGTCACCTGCAATGATAAGGCGTTATTCTTAAATCAAACGTACCAGATGGAGAAACCAGATTTTATTTCGCAATTTGGATCGTGTAATTTGTGTATTCAATACTATATTTACGCTATCTGTATTTAAGTAACACGAAAACTGATTTTTAATTATTTGAACTATTAGACCGCTAAAGTGATATGGGCAAAGTAGGCAGGTAAGTTAGTAAGGCAGTGTAGAGAGTTGTCCATTATCATGTCAAATGGATACCCTTAATCGCTGTCTACTGATTTCGATCACATACGTTTTTTATTCTTGTAAATTTAAACAAATAAAATTATAGAATACGTATAATTCTAAAATCACATAAATCACCTAAATATTAATCGATTCATATTTAAAAATGTATAATTAATAATGAAAATATGTAAATAATTCTAGAAGCAATTGTATAATTTATTCTAGAGAGGCATTTGTGACGTCGGAGATCTGAGTTTAGTGGACGCGGACACTTTCGCTATCTAACGGAACGAACGGGTATTCAGAAAATTTAATTTCCGTAGACAGATCGAACAATTTCGCTTCAATGTGGTGTTCGCGAGCCGTAATTGGGTCAACCCTGCGGACAATGGACTTTGACAATGTTATTATTAGTAGATCTCTTATTCAGTCGCTCGCTCGTTCAACTGATCGATCATCTTTTTGACAAACTTCATTGAAATATTGGAATAGAGGAATTTCTCGATCGACTTTTGCATTTCGTTCTTTTGACGTCGGTTATCTATACGATATTCAGTTAGTTCGGATGATATTATTATATCGTGAAGTACGAATACATCTGTGATATCTGCCAATACACATAATATCTACTATACGGGAGCTAGGTATGGTTACATTTGAGTTTGTTAAAACAATTATTGGTAAATATCAAGTATTATTTCAATGTTTTTTTTTTTAACTTAATGCTTGTGAGTAAGGTCAGCCTTAAGACCAATATAAAAAAGATCTTATACCCATCACCCATCTCAGTGATTAAAAAAATATTATATCATAAGTTTTTTTTGAAATTCTGATATGCATTTACTTCGTCTTTGTTCAAGATAACTCAGGGAATAAAACTAATTTTATGGATTTTCAAAAAACACAACAACAACAAATTTTTCCAACGTTTTGATCGCTTTCCTTCACGGTACAATACAGTACCATGGTACAATACAGTCAGAAGCGTCTTTAAATAACTAAAGTAATCATAGTTAATTCGTTTCAGTAAATGTCTGTAAATATATTTTATACACATGATTTTCAATGCTACCTCTATTATCTTTGTAGATAGTTATTCTTAGCAATTTATTATACGAACGAAAGATCAAAAATTGTTTCATTATCAGTAACTAAGATCGGTCGGAAATTAAGATCTCTTGATATCTAAGCCACGGAAGAGGGAGCCTAATCAATAGTTCAATTTACACAAATCGGTTCGGCCACTCGAATGAGTGAAGTTAGTTCGTTAGTCTAACCAATCGATTATATTGGCGGGTTAATAAAGATTGACGGAGGACCTTTCACACCGTATGCAATTAAAGCCACGATCGTGAAGCACAGCGCGCTCGAGTTACCTTTTGGATTGCTTTCTGTAGTATTCTTTGATATTCACGTCTAATGATACTGCGCACTCATACCGACAATGAACGTTGAAGCTAAAATCAGTATTATTTGAAAAGTTACAGCTTTACATCAAATTTCATTTGGAAATAACATCATATTTCGTCCTTACAATCTACACAATTTTTTTAGGAAATTTTAGCAAACAAATAAGCGTCTCATTTTATGTTCAGTGATATGTGAACACCACTACCTACTTTGATATTGAATATATTTGACATTATTACTATGGCAAGACTTGACAATATTTTCACAATTTGTCTGTTTATGGACATGTTAGCTATATACAAATATTTAATGCAAGTATAACTTCCTTTCAACTTTATATCAATAAATCCCTCACAATGTAAAAAGTTGGTCATACAATGGAGTTATTGTGGGTCTGGTAAACAGAGGGCCGGCAGACGGGTGCGCTGTGCTCGGGCGGCTATCCCCAGACGGACACACGACTTGATATTCTCCAGTGCCTTGGCTACTTTATTTCGATAATATTATTCGTTTGCCCGTTTATTTAAGTTTTTGCAGTTCCGTTGAAAAATGTTTACGGTATGCCTACATGCTGATTGTATTTATTTATTTATCGCACGTTATTCGTTCGTTTGCGGACTGAGAGACTAGGTCCAAAAAAAGTGTAGTAATGAAATACGCCACCAAAACCCGACATCTCTTTGCAGTGTTTTTGAGACACTTTCCGATAACCTTAGAAACCAAGACTGTTTTCAATCTTTTCAGTTTTTAGCCAATTTTGAGAATATAAAAAAATATTTATAATTTTAACGTTTCAATATTGATTTAATAATTACTACATTAATACAAACACAAAAAAGATATAGCGAAAGGAACCCCGTTCCAACCGAGTGTCTTCCATAAGACCACTTTTTGTTATCAACGTGCTATTTCACTAAAGAACATTGACTTACCTTAATAGTGCCTTTTGAATTGAACTAGAACCTTTTCATAAATAATAAAAAAAGTATTAAGTCCGTGAGAGGTGTTTTAAATCGAGTTACGAATCGTCTGTAATATATCGTAACATAAAAATTATATTTAACAAAATATAAAAATAAATAAAATAAATAAACGCTCACGCCCGTTACCCAGAGGGGTAGGCAGAGATCATGGATTTCCATTTGGCGCGATCCTGGCACACCTCTCTCGCTTCTTCTACATTCATACCTCTACGCATACATGCTCGTCGGTTATGGGTGCTCTTTATATCG
>JWHW01007332.1:61745-73228 GCA_000931545.1 Papilio glaucus
ATGAGTCAATGTGATTACGATGTGAGTGAGTAGGCTCCATGCTTACACTTAACAATTAATTAAACTAACTCAAGAAGCTAAGAAAAGCAAGCAGAGGTTAGGAGGAGGTGGCTGCCAAGAAATATAAATATGCATTCTTTTACGACTGCATTAAAAAGACAAGGTGGTCAGAACTATCGAACATAGGTCAGTACTGACTGGAACTAGATCAGTGATTTCTGGCCTACAATAACATATAGTTATTGTTAATAGTCCCAATAGTCAAACTAATATTTTTCCATTTAAAGAAACTCCATTTTAATAACGTACCTTATATTTTAACAGCAACCATCGCTTAGCTTTAATTCAATATATAATTATCGTGGGAATTCGAATCGTGACAATAAATAAAATGAAATATGAAAAATCTGAAACATTGAGATTCTTTGTTCATAATTAATATATAGGTATACATGTTTTGTAAATGCTTTTAAAGTAAAAAACTTACCGAACTATTGTAACTTTTAAATATAATTTACACAAAATAATGAGTTTTTTAGTTATACAAATAGACAATGCTCAATTATACTTTTAGCAAAAGTAATACACGTGTTAAAAATAGATAAATGTTTTTTTTACAACAGCCAAATATTTTCAATATAATGATGAGCGATTCTGCAACGTGTATTTATATTCTGTGCGGCAGACAAAGATGGCGTCTATTGTGCTTGTCTGCGCAATGTCAATACTCAGGCTGTCGGTCCCCTGGGGCGATGGCTCTCATGAGGGCTGACGTAGCCGTCTTTCGCTCGTTACACCGTTGCTTAACTTCACGCCAACAATAGACGGTGCTAACTTCATTATTAATCTATATTTTGAACTTCAGCGTCTATATTTGTGTTGTGCATAGTGAGTCTACTTTAATTGACTTCTGTTATGCTATCTATTTGCTGATGGTTATGGATAAATATATACATAAGACAAGGGCTTGTAACCACCAAAGTGCTCCTCCAGCGAGTTTTCTTCTCAAAATAAATATATATTAAAAATAGTTGTTTATAATTAAATTAAATGTAGTTACAATATAGTATAAGATTATTAATATTTACTATTCATTTTCTTACAGGTAAGTGAAACTAGAATGACAAAGTGGCAACGTCTGAGGTGTATGAAAAGGTAAGTTGATAGCAATATGATGGTGAGTTTCTTTTGGACTCGTTTGCTGGTGATGATTGCAACAGCGCCACGAGGGCGAGTGATATAACTAAGTCCAGTCGTCGGTTACGGGTACTCCTTATATCGCCATTCTTTACTATGTCACTAATCTGATGATCATCATGATGGTCAATATAAGTTCTCCCTAGACGTCCGTTAATTATTTAGTCACATTGTATCAATTTATGCATTATAAAATGTATACATTACAAAATTCACAAACATTTTGTGTATAGTGCATGTGTACAAGTGGTAGATGAGACTCGACCGCATAATTAGCACGCGGTGTCAACGTCACCTAAACGTGGAACAATGTAGAGCGAGATTACATCGACACAAATCCTTACCTAGTTAATTGCACGTTATTGCTGAAAATACTGCTCGACAACACGCCGCTAATTAATATGATTAGCGTATCAACACTTTAGTACAACCACTTGCCGCAGTCAGTCACGCGAAGTTGTCGATAGAGGGAAACTTTGAGTCGGCTTGAAATTCGAGTTGTTCTTAAATGTTCAGAAGCGACGTCAAAAATTCGCTAGCGAATTGAATTTTCCCTTTCGACATTTCAAATAGTGGCTTTACATTTCCGTTGTGCACGAAAGAAATGTAGACATTTTTGTATATCGAAGTGGGAATTGAAATAAGTTAGAATTTTAATGAACAACTCATTTTGTATTCTAAACTTCCCTCACGTATATTTTAATCAACGGGAGTATACAGTGGTAGCAATCGCTCTTTTTTGTTAAAATTATAAACAATGAAAGTAACAAAAAGAGAATAAACATGATTAAATTCTATGCGCAAAATTCAAATGTCATTATGTTTTTCACTTCGAAACTTATATTCTACAACGTAAATCGGTGTGAATAAAAACAATGAAGGAACAACAATAAAGGTGCAATCGCGACGTAAACGCCGCGTTTTCGCAACGGAAGCGCTTCATTAGGGAGCGGAACTACACCGCAACTTAAAGCCCCAGCATGCAACCCCCGTAGACGCGCTGTTCAATTTTTGGATTTAAATGCTCTGAAAGGAAAAGGTTGAAAACTTTTTTCTCTTTAATAATATTAATAATATTCTTATTTAATAATATTTTTCTTCTGAGAGACACATCAAATAATATTAGAGCACTGCACCGCCTGTCTTGTTAGAGATCGGCTTGAGGTCCAAAGTAGACTGGAAAAATGGCGTGATAGACTGGAAAGGGTCGGACTACGGGTTAACGGAACTAAACCCCGGCTCATTGATACAAAAAGACGGAGATATTGACCGTAACGTGACTTGATAAATAGAATAAATACGAGAGGGATTAAATGGCGTCAGTTCATTACACGGAACGCAGAATACTTGTACTTCACGCCTGCCTTCTGTGAGGTCGTGGTATTTTACCAGTCGAGTCAGCCCTTTCTTGCAACGGATGTTGCGAGCTGGTTCACACCACCGTTAAATTGTTTTTGATTGCGTGAAGGATGAATTGAGCAAAAAACAAGGTGACTACTGAGATGAAGGATGGAAGGAAGAGTGTTGTGCCGACCCCGCATAAAGTGGCAGGGCAGTGAATGATTAGAGCAGTGCCAGTGATGATTTAAACGTTGTTTGTTAACGTCAACCGCTTTTTCTTCCATAGAAATGCCATCTCTAACCTTGTACCGCTAATAGATGCCTATATTCATATATGATACACTGACATTTCTTCTTTACATTTTATCTGATAACTATGAATAAGTAAGCAATAATCCACACACAAATTGTAATTTGTGTGTGGATTATTGCTTTGTAAATCAACAAACAACAAAGATCTAAATAACTATCAAAGCATTACGCTTTCGAATTTAAAATGATTCAGATCAATAGAATGTTATGTAATTAATCACAACAATATGAATTGAGATCTTAATTATCCCTCTTCATTATTACAAAGCCAAGCTCCGAATTCAAGATTGTTCGCAATTGGATAGCCATAAACCCTTTAACGTAGCTCAAAAAAGGGTCTAGACTGCACCCTATTAATCATATAACTGTGAAAAGGTGGTCCATTTTCTTTGATGGAATACGATCAATTCTACAATATTATCGCCTGCTTTCTATAGCACGATAATGATAGTTTGTTCCCGACTAAAGTTATCGCGAGGGACATTTAGCTTAGCTAAGAAACTTTCGCATTTATACGACTTAAATGTAAGATTTTCGCTCAACTCCCTTATCTTTGCAGCTTGCTATTCTAGTTTTGAAGGTAACACTGATAGGGAACTAATTTTCTTACATTGTAAGTTAGTACGAACGAAATCTTATTGTACAAATATTATTTCTTTAGTTTTTATTGTGATATTAAGTTGCAAAGCTCCCTCCAGATCCTCAATCAACCATTTTCAACTTATGAAATTTTTAATAAACATTTTGTTCAGTAATTTTTTTATCAATTTTTGTCTACCATTTGATAGAGCTGTTCATATACCTTATCCTTACTAATATTATAAAGAAAAACGATTTCATTATTTATTCCCGATAAACTACTAAACCAAATTTAAATTGTTTTACCACAGCATCTCTTTAGTGAGTAACTTAGGAAATATTTAAATGATAATAAATTATCTATCTTCCCGAGCGAAGTCGGGGTAGGTTGTAAGTGTAAAGGAAATATGAAATCTTACTATATTGTTCTAGCGCAGCTAGTATATTATATATTCATCATAGAATGTGTCTTCATAATAATACACCATAGAACATATTTCAAATTATAACCCACGCTGACACAGAAAAATAGGATATTTGTAAGTTTTATACTATTTGCCTAATTTAAATTGGCGAAAATTTATTCTTTTTAGGTAAAAAGAGATTTGTTTTAATTTAGCCCCCTAATTAAAACAACAGTAAGCAAGCGACCGTCTCTGCGATAACTATTCACGATTTTTTTAACAACATTAATTAGATTGAGTCCAACGTAATTCGACAGAAGGTAACTGATAAAACTGTCGAGGGCACAGTAATTAACAGCGTTCCGCGCAAACTTAATATTTTTATAAAAATTTATAACTCTCACAGACTCTTGCTTCTTGTCCTTTTTTTGAAGAAGACTGAACGAATATTCAAACATCTTTTCTACGTTTCGAGATTGAAGTTTTAAGATCAGTTGACGTTTAAATGGCGTTTTGAACTAAACCTTGTTTTGGTATTGTTTGAGCTTAATGGTTTAAAATATCTAATGTTAAAATATAAGTTTGTTTGCAATAGGTAAACTACTAAAACAAACTTTATTAATTCTTTCATCATAATGTTATAAATTTGTAAGAAATAAAATAAATATTCGCTCACGCCCGTCAATATGTTAGCTATATTGTTTTATTATTTAGGTGTAATTTTTGATTTATCTCGAGGATAAGAGCATCACTAAATTGATATTTAATTCACGAGATATTTTACTACTTTATATTGTTCGTCATAGATCGTCGTTCATAGATGGGGGTCAACGACTGAAGTCAACATGGCCACGTGTACTTGTCGTATTGACTCACTCTCTGGATAGCGAGGGTTACCATACAATTTCAAGTACCGCCTCAAGAGTCCTAACAACTGAAATGAAATAAAATGAAATTGAGGTGGGCGTCGGATGATTAGGGTGCCATTGTTGGTTTGGAGTTACTTTAGTATTTTATCGTCATTAAATCGCCGTAATTATATACTTAGTAAATGAGAGTATTTTTGATTAATTGATGCTTACTTTAGTAAAATTACTAGTCCAATGGTATCATTTAAAGTCAATCGATCTATATATCTTCTACATACGTAATTAAACGTTTGTTATCTTTGATTTGATAGAATCGTCTCTGTCCCGAATAGCAGAATAACAAGGTGCTTTAGAGAATTGAACTGAGTGCAACCCAACCAGCAATTAATACAAAATGACTATGGCTAAAAAGGTAACACAACATAAACGCTAAGGCGTAACGAAGTTTGCCAGGTTGTTAACTAGTAATGTTACCAAATTGACAGTTTGTTTTATCTCCTCCTAAATTAAAAAGGCTGTATTCAAATAAATATAATTTGCATATGATTTCTTTTTGTAATACAGTTTAAATTAGTGTCGTAATTGTCAATAAAACTCTAATAGACAGTAAGTATCTACGTGATTAAACTAATATATTTATTACATTGTATATGACAACAAGCCATGCTACTGGCAATTAAATTGTCTTACCCTAAGTCGCATTGTAGCGCCCCTCGTCTAATGTATTGCAAAGGTACATTGTTTGCTTTTAGAGCGCACACCTACCATTGTTTACCCTTTGCTATAAATGGATGCTTTCATTTTTGTTTGTAAACACATTTTAACAATTACAATTATAGCGAAATTCCATTCGATCTCATTTATAAGGAACTCGTGATTGGTATAGGTTGTTGATTATAATATAGTTTACTTCAAGCTTTTTATTACATTTTTCTTTGATTTTTATTTTGCATAGTTATACACGCTAGTTTTACCTTTCTAGCTTTACCATTACTACTGCCATACATATCTTACCAATATTATAAATGTGATAGTTTGGATGGATGTTTGTTACTCTGCCGAAACGGTTGAACGGATCTGGATGGGATGACATTTGGCACAGAGAAAGATAATAGTATGCACAAAGGCACGTTATATCCCGAAAAAATGTACGGTTCCCGTGGGATATATTTGAATTTGTTTTTTCACAGATGTTAATACCTGATGTTATAAGAAAAAACTAAGATTAATTTAATTTGCACAAGGTTCAACAGAATTAAGTTAATAACCCACGGAATCGTGAATAAAATCATGAGTCGCCTTAGATAATGTGCAATACAGGGTTGTAGAAACCAAATAAAAATAAAGTTTTTATTAATTTTGCGCCATAAAAACACATTTTTATTGGATTGAACGCGGACGAAGTGGCGGGAACAACTAGTTTGTTCATAATTTTACGTGGCTCTTATCGAATTTCTGGCTTCAAAATAAATTAAATGAAACAAAATATTTTTTTGCAATAGAAATGTAGTAAAACTTGCTTTCATGCATTTTAATCTTATCAATTTGTTCTAGCATGATGAAGCTGAATAAAACAATAGAGAGAAGTGTTAAATTATTCAGTTTACGGCGCTTGCGACCTTAGGCCAAGGACGCGCTGCCGGTGCGAACTCATTGCAGGGGTAACGCTATTCGTTTATCAGATACAATCGCAAAAATAATTTAAAGGAGAAAAACCGCCAGTGCCTCCGTTAAGAACTAATAACTTCCCGGGACCGCTATCTTTCCGCAAGACAGCAGTTAAATAAGCCAAATTGTCCCATCCCTTCAACGAAGCCCATTTTTATTGCACCTCACGTCTCCCATTCTTCTCGCGTCCATGTTTGATAACATCGATTTATTATTACCAGAGTTTGTTTTTATGAATTCTTCTACGGATTTGATCGCAGCGTATTGTGTTGTTCATTGTATTGACTCATAAGTCACGTATCTTGGTATAAATAGCTTTTCATAAGAATACATATTTATAACTACAGTTTTCTAAGAGAGTATCCGAGTATTCTAATATAGGATATTCCTTCAGGAATTAATTCATCGTAAAATTTAAAAAAATAAATATTGTGTTCATAATAATAAGCTCATACTTATGATTGATTTATGTATGTTGGGATGTAGATAAAACGAGAGAGTTGTGCCATGATCGCGCCAAATGGAAATCCGTTATCTCTGCCTACCCGTCTGGGTTACGGGCGTTAGTGCATATTTATTTTGTTTATTTAAAAATATGCTAAAATGCTAACTTTATCCGTTAATTAAAAGTAAAATATAACGAAACAACAAGAAAATTGATAAATCGACATAAAAAATCACAGTTCCCCCATTATCTGGTACTATTCTTCGAGTATATCAGAACACAAATATGACAGAGGTTATGCCTTATAAAGCAAATTGTACAGGATAGCAATAAATTCTCGATATGCTAATTTTAAACAGAAAACCAGAAACAGAGGTTTGATAATGCAGCTATAAGCAGCACCAACTGCATGAACGTGTGCGAAGTAGCGGTACATATGTACCTTTAATTCTGCGTTTCTTATGGTATAGCAGGGTATGGTAAGTCTATATATTGTTGTTGATGGGTCGAGGTAGTCACTTAAATTCCTTGTGTACCTAGACAGCTCACTTTGCCTTATTCTATTGTTAATTAATAATCATAGTGAACAATGAGTAAGTAGTACGTCAGATTTAAATAACCACTCACGTCTTTAACCCAAAGATGAAGGCAGAGATTACGGATTTGCACGCTCCTGACACACCTCCCGCTGCTTTCTTATTACGCATACATGCTCGATAGTTATGGATACTCTTAATACCGCCATTCTTGAGTACGTCACCAATCTGGTCGGTATAAGTTAACGTTTAGGATGACCCTACTAACGCCGGTACTCAGTTTCGCAGCATAAATATATATCTTGTCCATCTTGTTGCATTCATTCCTTCAACAGACAGAAGTATTCACATCATATTCACAGCAATGATTAAGGTTAGGTTATATTGTTTATAAATGCTAATATGTATTTGTTAAAAAAATGTTTCTATTGATATAATAAATAGCTAAGTCTTTTTCGTGTTAACAATAGAAATAGAATTTGTTTCTATCAAGAACTTGTATTGGCTTGATCAAAGACCGGATGATGCAATAAAACAGATTTAGGAAATAACATAGACAAAGGCTGACCACAAAACTTGTCTCGCGCAGAAGTTGTTCACAATGCTCGATGCTGAGAAGACGTCGAATGTCTTTTGTGTATTTATAGGTTGAAATTAAAAATGTTTTCTTGTGCTTAGAAGTTTTAGAAATATATTTTTGTAACACTATTGCTATTCTACTTTTTATAAACGCACTCCCACTACCATATATCAGAATTTTAATGCTTAATATGCTTATTAAAAGTATTGGACAATACTGCGTTTAGCCAATGCTCCTTGATGATAGTATCGACAGACAGGTTTTATGTTCTAACTAACTTCTGAAGAATGTATGGGTTTTTTTAAACAAGAAGGTGGGAGACGAACGGTTCACCTAATAATATTAAGTGATCGCTACCCATAAGCATCTACAATAAGCAAATGAGTGAGAGATTCGTTGCTTTCCTTTGATGGACGTAGGAGGGACGTAGGAGGCCAGAAAAAAGGATTTTCTTTTCCTATCCATACTGTACTCCGTCAAATCCTCTTTCTCAAACCGGAATTAGCCCACAATCGCCTCACTAATCAGGCGAAATGCAGACTAATTCTAATTCACGCCTGTCTTCCCTGAGGTCGTGGTATTTCACCGGTCAAGCCGGCCCATTCATGCAATAGATGTTGTAATTGTGTACAGTTTTATAATAACTAATTAAAATAATATAGTGGATTTGTCTATAATTTTCTTAAAAAATATTCGCTATACTCAGAAATAAATATAATTTGAAAGAAAGTATATTTTACCGTAATCAAAAGGCGCGGTTGTTGTAATTTGAAATGCGACAGACAAGAACAGATCTACGGAATGTAAGTAAAATGTCTATAAAACTTGTCGCCCCCACTGCCGCGGGGCACTGGCGGAATGAAAGAGATATTGTGCGTTTTCGTCACTCCGCTCCCCTTTCCCCTCCCCACACCCCCGCTCGTTTGCTCACAATGACGTAATCTTTAAAGGAGATAACTAATCTCCCTAATTGATCTTTTCCTTGATGAGTTAAACAAATGGGCGGAGTGGGCAATAATGAGCATAAACATTTCGTCCCATAGGAAATGTTTCTGGATACGAATTTGAAAATTCGTAGCTCTTTCTATGCTCCCTACATTAAATTACTTTGTTGTTGACGTATTAAAGTTGGTGGCAGGTGAAGTTTAATCCCTCGACGCCATTAAACAAGCTTTTAATATAGCATGGCGTTATGACAACTCGTTACCTTGTGTTGATGTCGACTTTTAATTTTATTGTTATGCTCTAACTAATAGTATTATGACTATACCGCTATGATGATTAAAAATACGTATAGAGAAAATCGGTAAAAGAAAAAAATATAATTATTTAATAACCCATTTTTCCGGATAGCCAAAGATATCTGTAAGTTTTTATAAGGCGAAGTGCAAATGAGTAGTCTTACCGTGGGTTTGACACTGGCGCCAAATTGTGTCGCTACACAAGGTTTCTCTTAATTTTTCCTTAAAAAACAGATGACAATAGGATTTATGTGAATGTTGTGTAAACCCACGGTTACCTAATTACCCATATTCACCCCGGCACCTAAAGGACGCTTATATACGTTTATTGCTTGATTACATTGTAGTACTTAATTGCCAGTTGGGATAAAAAAGACCGTTGTCCTCAAAGCAATACAGTTTTTAATTTAAATTCGCAATGGAAACGTGTATGGATATTTTTAATATGCAAATTCAATAAGTCATAGACTATGACTTATTGAATTAGGTATAAATAAAGATTTGAGTAACGACAATATTAGTTTTAATTTAGGTACAAACTTCAAGGAAATATATTATTAAAGCTGCCGGAGTCACATTTAAGTAACAACTTAATCCACAATCTCGGGTAAAACTCTTAGATGTTGTTTAACGATATCGATAAACAAGTTTGATGTTCTACCGGCAGACCAGTGAAGGAGTTTAGACGGAAACTATAAATACATTAAATAATTTTGAAACTTAATCTTTCTACAATTCTAGGATATGATTTACAAAAATTAACCTCTTCAGTATTTTCTATCAGAGCTAGTAAGAGATGTTAGTAACTATTGGATCATAGCGATTACCATCTCTTCTATTTTAAATTTATATTTAGTAAATGTATAAAGTAAATTATTAATTTCAAAACGTGACATTTGATTGTAGTTAAGGTTTTGCAATTTAACTTTTGACTGTTTCACATTTCTACCCAGTTAATGGTGCATAATACTGAACTATAAATCGTAACTATTATGAAAACTTACAACGTATTATTGATCCCAATTTATGTCATTCGAAACTTTAACACGACTTACTGAGATGTGATAACACACGTGACCCCTCCCCTGTAAGCACTCGATCCAAGACTTCGAAATCCGAATAACCCAGATTACTTTTGTTTTTTTGGAATCAAAAAGATAATGCTAAAATATTATTTATTTGTATATGCACTATATTCCATTTTCTTTTATATCTTTTGCCTATATAAAGCAAATTTTCCTATTGTCTACAAAAAGATTCCAAAGAAAGTCTAACGACATAACCTATTTAGCGTGACCGTGACATTATCGTCTTGAACAAATGAAGTTGACATTTAGGAATAGTTCGACTAACAAAGCCGTCATTTTTAATATAACGTTTTGTAAGTTTTTCGGGAAAAACGTCTAGCGAAAGCATTGAGTCTAGAAATTAGGACATTGAACCAAACTCATTTTTTGATTTGAAACAAATTCTTGTACTCAAAAGTTTGTCTTTTCTTAGGCTGGTATATCCATGTGCAGGTTTAAAGCTTTTCACGCTTTCTAAGAGTTGTCTGCCAACTTGTACTATTATACTATTAACTTTATTTGGTATTGCTTATAACAGAAAAGATAAGTAAGTATTGAATTCCTTATCGCGGATTCTTCACGATAACCAGGAGCTTATTATAAAAAGGTTGCTGTCACGGGACGTCCGGCAGAATGAATCATTACAGTCCAAATTCCAGTTTCCAATAAATGGAAACATCAACAAATATAAATACATGGAGTAAAACAATAAAATAGAATAGTTTCGGAATTAAACTCAATATATTTTACTTATTATTTTAATTACAAAAGTAATAATACATTTGCTTGTTGCGGATGTCTATGGGTGGCATAATCATCAGGTGATCCGCCAGCTCGTTTGCCACATTCTACCATAAAAAAAGTAGAATTAACAACACGACATGAGAGAGCGTCATGCCGTTTCCCGTCACAGCATACTGCTAAGGCACGCCTTTAGATACATGTTTTACATCAAATTATTCTTTTAAATTTTTTTGATCACCTGATGTTAAGTGAATGCTACCCATAAACATCCGCAACACAGAGGAGAGAGAGAGAGAGGACAGAGGAGGGCATAGACAGGAATAAGGATATTTCCTTTTCCCCGTTAACTCCCTCCCCGTCCAATCCTCTTTCCGTTCCCATCCTATCCTTGATGAATGGGTGGGAAGGGGAAGAGTACTGAAATTAGGCCTCCGGCACATCACTCATTAGATGAAACGCAGAATACTTCTACTTCACGCCTGTTTTCAGTAAGTTCGTGG
>JWHW01007332.1:76927-93974 GCA_000931545.1 Papilio glaucus
AACACTCTGTCGTTTGCCGTGGTACATTCCCATGTAATAACCGTGTACCGATGAAAAAGTTCAAGTTCAGAAGCTTTAGTTTATCCTTACTTTACATTACCATAAACGTTAATTCTACATTACTAGTATCATAAAGCAAAGTTTTTGTAGACCAGTACATTTATAAAATTGGTTTTTAACGCTACAAATGCATCAGCCAATGTTTCTAAATGTAATCTTTGAATATATCACACAATTATTAAATTTAAATATGAATCAATTTTGTATAAAACCTAATAAAAATGTACGTATGACTTTTAGCAATGATTTAGAAATAATAAAAAAAAATATTTTAAAGTGGAACAACGATAGTTATTATGAACTTCGTATTATATTATATATACTTATGAAATGAATGAAATAATAAATAACAGAAAATCCTAACTAATATTACATGTGCGAATTTGAGTTTGTTTGTTACGCTTCAACTCTTTAACGACATAAACGATCATCGCATCATGAGGTACCTTTTAGTTATCACGAAAATAAAACTGTTCCTGAGTTTTAGGAAAATACTTTATGTATTTTCCTAAAACTCAGGAACAGTTTTATTTTACCTTCATTTTCATTGTCATTGTAAATGTCATGTATTGGCTATATTATATTTTATATAATAATAACTTTTTGATACATGTTACCTATAATTCCAAGCTATACGTGGCAAATTCTTTAAAAAAATCGGGTATAAGAAACGAATTACTCATGTGCGTACATAACTCTTTGATTCTACTTCATAGTGTCGTAAAGCACTGGGCTGTGATACATTGCTTACAAACTATTATTCATACATCACTTTCGATTTCGATTTTCATAATTATAATGTATTGCACAGCGTTTTAGTTTAATTAAACGTCACATCAATGATAAACGACCTTAAATTTATACTATTAAATTTCATAACTTGCCTTCCAATAGAAAATGCCCCTGTATAATGTAAGAACACCGCGTGTTGCCGTGTCACGTCTATCAGAACGTACTTATAGAACGTGATATGTCAAGTAAATGTATTTGTTATTGAATAAATAATCGGACTTTTGGCGTTAGACACGTGATGGGTACATCCCTAAGGACGCCGCTAAACAATGTTTGTTTTCTTTTCTGTACAAATTTACACGAAAGAAAAAATCTATATGATATTGCATTAATAAGAATGATAGGTCTAGTCTACTTTGTATTTAGTAAATTTTTTCTATTAAATGTATACCTGTCACATCGACCGATTGATTCCGGAAATCTTTAGTATCGAGTCTGACCTCTCAACGAACGCTGACCTATTTATATTGATATCACGTCTGCATTCATATACAGATGCATTGCTCGCATACATTTGTCGATTAAATTTGTAAACAGTCCATACAGTTTAAAATGTTTGAATCGTACAAAAATATTTGATTTATTAAAAGTCAATATCATCATCAAGCATTGTACGTATAAAGTGTGGGGCCTTGCCGCTATCTAGTAGACTCGCGCCAGCTTGGCCAGATCACCTGTCCATCTTATGAGAGGTGTAAGTTGCATCACTAAGTTTGCATAGGTCACAAAAAGTATTGTGACCTATGCGAAAAAGCATAAAATTGAACCGGTAAGTCTTCTACGAACCCATTAAAAAGTGTTAAATATTTCCTAATGTTTAATAATTAAAGTTTGAATGACTTAGAATAATGAAGGACACAGAATTGTAGTTACTTTTATTCTTATTCATTTTCATTGATTGTGATTGATGTAACATTGTAAAGGAATACTTCGTGTTGTGTATTAAAGTTATTTAATTTAATTTCAGCGCAGCGTGTTACATGAGGTATTTTGGTTTCGCCTACTACCGTATACTTCAAAAAATAACTTAAGTCAGTTTGCATTTAAAAAGAGATTACTCGGCTTATAATTTGACGCTACATGACGAAATTACATCAATGAGTTGTAATCTACAAAAAACGTATTTTTAAAAACACTTACAAATACTATTTTGTTTACAGTTAACAAGGAATAATGTGTAATTTCATGTCATATAAACCATTTTCGAATATAATTATTAATTTTCTATAGTACAATTAATAAAACATTGTCCTTACCTGACCATGGTTGATAAGGTTTATTAACACGCACATTTTGTTATTATTTTTATGGTTCTATCTTAAAGAGCTTTTAAAGTTACGATCCGTATAAAAGGGCTAAGTTTATTACATACTACAGAATTATTTTCATATATTACTTGGATGAATAAGTAATACAACTATATTCACCTATAAATTTGGACTATCCTTAAATTAGGGTTAAATGAGTTTTATATTACATTAATTACAGTATTTGGAGTTTAATTTTATAACCTCACTCTAGCCTACATAATTTCATATTCCTAAATTTTCTCATTAATTAATTTAAAACACGCTGTGCTGCTAGCTGTACGTGGATCGTTTATACAATATAAACGTGAATTGCAAGTCTATCTCTCTCTTTAGCTATTAGTCGCCCACTGCTGGACGTAGTCCTCCCTCATTGATCGCCTGTCTGGCGGACAGCAACTATTGAATCTACAAATAAACAGCCAATAGCTACGTATCGGTTACATAATTTTCGAGAACGTACCAATTAATTATTATACTTTAATATATTATAACAGCGATTTATTCTGTATTGCATATTATTTTTTCTGTGCAACTCACGTTCAAAAACTGCTTGATTAATGCCAAAAAATGAATTCTTACGACTCCTAAGTGTTTTAAAGCGAAAGAGAATAACTACAACTTAATCCTTTTATAGTATTACTGGTCTAGCTCAAATTAAGTGTTTCAAGCGATAGCTTGGTACTATACTTGTAATAAATGATGATGATGAATAAAGAAAGTATTTAATTTATACCCAAAGATAAATAAAGTAAAACCCAGTACTAATAAAGTGCTAGTTATTGATCTGAAACAAAAAAACGATTTCACTTCTGTCGGCAGGCTTTATGACTGAATGAATCTCAAATCAGGTGGCAAGGCGCGACAATAGTTAAAAAATAATCCTAAATCGTAACAATAAAATTCAAAATTGTATATGAAAAATAAATGAAAAAAACAACGTGCCGAAACTGTTCCAAATTCAAATTAGCATGTTGCTGACGCACTTTGCTCATTTTATTTACGCGAACCTATAAAATTTTCTCCTGCCAAATATCGTATAATGCGCTTAAAGAAGTTTTTACACACACACACACTAAAAAATTCACCATGTGCGGTCCTCCGCTTGCCGCATGCAATAATTTCCGCCGTCTTCAACAGGATATCGTTCAATCTGGAAGGATGTCGTCCTACACTTCTTCTTCCCAAAGGGAATACCGGGATATATTTCGAATTTAATAAATAAGATAGTTGTCAATAAAACAAATTTTATTAGAAGGTTTAATCACATAATATAAACAATATTTTAATTCTTTGTGAACATTATAAAAATTATTCCCTACATACAAAGATTCTAAACATGACGATTTTATATGCAACAATTTTTTTCAAAATTCTGTATGTCTTAATTATTCAGGTACATAAAGTATAAAAAATTTAAATCATGAACATTATTATTATGATATTGGACTAGGAAGACAAGTGAGATATTGAATCTCAGAGCTGAGCTAAGATCACTGTATTATGATATATTTTAAAATGAGCTGAATTGACTTATTACATAATTTGATATTACATTACCTTAAGACTAACTCAGTATAATACAGATTGCCAAAAACTTTCGTTAATTGTATGTAATGGAATCAGAAACATATATTTCTCTTCTTACAAAGCTGATCTCCGTCTTATAAAGATTTTATATAAAGAGATCCCTTGAACTTACACATCTTGTTTCCTATTCACAATTTCATACTAATATGATTAGTTATTTGACAGGCGATCTGGGAAGATGGTAACTACCATTTAATGCCATAAATGTTCTTTGTAGTGAACTGGTACGAAGACCGGTTTCTCAACTGCTACGGTGTTCACCACCGGTACGTGTACCGTGTTAAAAACTGGTACGGTCTTGATTATCGGAACTTCTTTCAAAACAGGTACTTCTTTATAGACTGGAACTTCCTTGATGATGGGCACTTTCTCGATATGGTGATGGTGTAGGGTGTGGACTTCGTATGGTACGTGAATACGAATACTAAAACAAAATGTTGTGTCATAATAAAAAAAAAGTGACTTAAAGTCAAGTATAATTTTGTTTAATTTTCAAATTCAAACAAAATCAAAAGTTTCTCACTTACTACGTACTGTTTAAAATATACTTAAATTTAGATGATATTTACTGCTTCTAGTTTACTACACAAACAAACAGTAAAACACGACTGTCGACGACAATCGTTTTATCCAAATGTACCAACGTTATGATATGAAAGAATTATATACATAAATTATCGCCATTCTCAAACATAGACGTCAAATATAAATAATTCGACTCTCCGGTGAACAAGAATGTTCGACATCCGAATTATTTTTATGTTAAAATGCATTAAGAATATTTCACGAGTATCATACATATGTATATATGATACTTGCTTACTGTGAAATTAAGGTAAATGTTAGCAAGTTACTATTTCATATCGTCCATTGAATATTAATCAGTCATAAATAGACCGGACACATATTCAGCTATTGTATGTGCAATGAGTTTACGCAATGCAACACAAATTTTTAGAACGAAGTTCCTTATCGCACGCTATCATTATTGTTTAAGGGCTGAGGGGCTAGACCGAAAAAAGTGTTAACAGTCACATCACGAGGCCAGGGGAATGCCATAAGCAAGCTTTGTTATACTTTTCGCTTCCTTTCAAAATTTTTAATTTATTTTTTATTATTGTAACGTTTAAATATACTTGTTTATTAAAATAAATTAAAATATGAATTTGACAAAATTGTATGTTTTTTATTTAAAAAACGAGTTGTGAAAGTGAGCTATCAAAAGTTAAAGATAAAAGAGATAATTTAAAGTAAGTACAGGGTATTTAAACTGTAAAGTACAAGGATACAACGAAAGGAACTCCGTTCTAACCGGGTGTCCATTAGTCAAATCTCTCTTTTATATTTTCATTATATTATTTTTTCATGTTTGCGAATACTTACTTAGTTCGGTGGGTGCCAAAAGGATCGGGACTTGCCACTGGGTTTGCCAAGCACTGGCTGGCGAAGATCAAGGTGCAAACGAACTGAAAAAATAGACTGACTTGAGAAACTAAAACTATAATATGTACGCAAAAATGTTAAGTTGTGAAAATAAATATTTACAAATTATAATACAAGGAGTAAGAAATCCTAGATAAAGTACATGTTGAATGAAAAATCTGCGTCACTAAAACATATTTTTAATTGTCTTAATTATTGGCAACCCTAATAAAAAGTATCTTGTTGAAATACAAATATTAGAAACAAATATTGTAATAAAAAAAAAACAATTTAAGTCTTGAACATCAATAGCTATTTGTAATTTTTTAACGATTTAAAATATTTGCAATATTGCACTTTAAAAATAAACACGAAATTGACGCTTGAAACACTTCATATTAATTTTAAATGAGATATTTGTCTAGAACTTACTAAGATTTTACGACACTTAAAATCGAAAAGAGGTGCTCCTCATAATTGAAGAACAGGCTTTTAAGAGATTATAAAGATAATTTTAGAATACGTATAATTAGAATGAAAGAAAATTTGTTAATTTGTTAAAGTAAAGTTATAAATTTAGTATAATTAAATTAAAAATCCTTGTTAAAAATATCGACATTGAAAATATGCACTAACCACATTCGGCACAAGTTACCCAAATATTTTAGTCACAGAAAATACTATTACACAACACTCATGTATCTTCACAAATTTTAATAACAATTTGTTTATCTAATTGCAATGCCGATAAATAGCAACTGAGCCATATTTGATTCCAAATGGTTTTTTGGGGTTATTGTAGTTTCAAAGTTAAATGCTGTAATTAAAAACACGTTTTCGAAAATCAGTGGACACGATCCCTTCAATTCTGTTATTATTGCTAATGTTAGTGATATGTATGTTCGTATATCGTGATCGAGTTCAAATAAAAAATATATGGCCAACTTACAGCGACGTGGTGGATCATTGTGACGAGTGGCGTGCGTCTGTGCTGAGTGCGCCTGCGCAGCTCTTTAATATTACCCCGTGTTGTGTAAGCCGCCTCCGTCACGCTCCCTGACGTCGCAAACGAGGACGCAGTTCCTACCTGTCTTGTACTTCTGCATTACTAAACTATTTACCTGTTAATGCATTTAATCGGTACCTAATTAATCGATTTATGTTTGATTAAATGTACGTCTAATATCATAATAAATGTATATATGACTTCTGACACACTAGTTTTTTTAACTTAATAAGTTTGTGTTTTCTTGGCCATTGTGTGGTTAGGTGACATTATTGACATTGATGTTAAATTCATCTCTTGTGCTATAGAATTAGAGTTACGTAATTTTATTTTACTAGTAAATCCAAGTATGAAAATTTGAATTGTTTAAATAGTATTCATGTAAAGAAACATGAAACTCGACTTACGGTTAATATATAATAACTGATATGATATTATATACTATAACATTTGAAGATATGTAAATGAAAAACAAATCCTTTTTAATGAATACAGACATTTATTATTTTTAATGACGTTACTCTGAAAAATATGTAATAATATGAACTTAGGAACAAACTTCGATTCAGATAATTTGTATCAAAAGCGTGTAAATTAGTAAGTTTAATTTTTATTATTATTGCACTGGAAATCCATTTCCACGACGTAATAACGTTATGTAAACTAGCGAATGCTTTCTAGAAAATTTGTTGAAAAACTAGACGACGGGCTTCTGTACATATGAGGCTTGATTACGTATTGTTGTGACAGTGTTTACAAGGAACGGATATTACGGGACTTTTGTTTTATATAACAGCTGGGGAAATTGTCGAGGAATGTTTTTTCACAAACGACTTTTTAAATTGAAGATTTTATACCGGTAATTATGATAGGACATCTATCTGCATGTAACCTGATCGATCCTATATCGATGAGTTGAAAACTTCGTCCACTCAATAGGCACAATACTTGTCACATTTGGAAAGGTAATAAGCAGTGGAAGGTTATTTTACTGTGACTAAGTTATTTGTACACTTTACTTGTTTTAAAGTCTGTAGTTTTCGTCAGTAGAACTAGTCGATGATTTAATTTCTATAATCCGATGTTTCCGACTTTAAATTAATTTGTAGCTTTGATAAAATAAATAATTTATAATCTGTCTTGGAAAGTAATGTGATCGTCTAGGATTCCGTTTTGAAAATACCACAAATATATTTTAATTTTTCGGACTTTTAATAATAAATATTTAATATTTGTGGTGGATATGTTGACAAAGTGAGAATATGCGATTTATAAAGATTGGTGAACGGATTGCGTCTACTATCTCTGTCTACCTTAGTTCTGTTAAAAGACGCGTGACCTTATTTAATTCTGTACTAAAAATGTAGTGATAATATTTAGATGAAAACGTAGAGCTGTCTACCTTTCCATCGGAAACTTAACATCTAGGTTAGTAGATCCGTCTGTAGCGGACGTGGATCCGTTTGTGTTATGGTTTTGCTAAAGACTACAAAAACTATGAATTGATATATAAAGAGAATGAGGTTAAAATATTAAGCTCATTATAAAAATAGAGTAAAGACCAAATTTTAAAATTTGTTTTAGTTATTATCAATCGTGAAAGCCATTGTAGAAGCTTTTGGTCCTATGAGCCATCTATTTTACGATATGCTTATAGACCTGATTTACGTGATCTCGCGAAATACAACTGCAATACCATTTCGTTCATGGTATTCTTCCCGGGGCTCCTACTTACCCCTTTTCCCTTTGCTACTGAGAGTGAGCATCAAAGTAATATATTAAAGACAGTTATTAGGTTTTTGGCTAGGTAATAACAACAAGAAATTCCTGTGAAGGAATAATGTCTTCTTAAATTTTAAGGTCAAGGACTACTAACAAGGAAATCGTGCAATTCTTTAAACGGCAATACATGATTCGTTACATAAAAAGTACTTAAACAAGTATTACGTTATCGGCCAGTACGAAATAATGATTCTACATTCATTGTGTGACCGCACAATAAATTTAAATTTCAAATAATTCACGAGTACTACTTTTAACTTGTGTGTCCACGCGTTGGTCGATTTGTAATCGTCGAGTTTGTGCTGAGATTCATTCATACGAGTGCATCTTATCGTTAACTTTACACGCACTCACGCAATATGTTACCTGCCACATTTGTAAATTGATTTTATTTCAATGATAATTAGTCCTGCAAATGCAAAATAAAATAGAACTTCGTAAGCTTCGCCCTTTAATCACTTTTGAACAAACAACAAAAACATTTCTTAAAATCAAATTAAATTACCTGTTTTGTAAAAAAAATTGTGTAATTTTTCCATTCTTACTTATTATTAAAACTGCTAATGTGAGTTTGTTTGTTTGTTACGCATCAACTCCTGAACGCCGCAACGGCTTAACCGGAAATCACGAAATTTTTCACACACACATTGTCCGGGTTACAGGAAATGACATGGGGTACTTACTGACCTTTTATCCCGAAAATTAAACTGTACATAAAACCTTAATTAACAATATCGGTTGCCATGGTAATGTTTTATATTTTGACAATAACAACTATTTGACAAATGTTCCTATAATTCGAAGTTATGCGTGAAATCATCTTACAAAATTTGGACCATGGGAAATGAAAGAATGCGCGCAAAGTAGTCTAGGAAAACATGAAAATGTTGCCATAACTAGGTACTAGGGAAACATGTACTTTGCTTATTTCCCCGAGTAATACTAGAAGATATTTTTTTTAATATTAGTAAAGGTGACGTTCAATGTTCTTATGCCAAGTCTGCGGGTATTTTTATTTTGAAATTCATAAATAATTTATTGGCAAATAAAGAATACTTACTCATAATAATAAATACCGTTAAGTGACTACAAGCGCTTATATAATATTATAAACCTTAGCTAAGTTGAAATTGTTGAAAACAATTCAAATTTGTTACTATTTAATACACACAATAAATTTAAGATTTACTGTGGAAATTGGTGGTGTATTTTATTTTGAATAATTAATTTTTTAATTTAAGTTATGTTTTATCATAGACAGTGACTTATATTTACAATTTAGAGAAGTATTTATTAATTGCCATATTGTCTTTTATCGATGAATTTTGGAATTTGTTTTAGAATTCATGGTTGCATTTCAAACCGATCACATATTCATTTCTCTTCCGTGTACATACGTCTACAAGAAATGATGTCAGTTCGTTCGTGAGTACTGGCAGGTTGCAAGTGATACACTGTACGAATAGTAACGTAGTACCTTTTGGTCATTTGTTGCAAAATGTTCAATATTACGTGAAATGCGTGCAGCGAATGATTGGAACCATTGCAACTGGGCTTTAGTTCTGCCTTTTGATCTTTAAGTTGGTTAGGTGTCGAAGTAGGTGTAGGTGGTGTATATATGTAGATTTGTAGATTTGACATAAAGACAATGATATACAATATTTAAAAGGAAAATCTAATATTAATCACCAAATTATTTTTATAGTGGGTGCGTCAAAGTTATGAAATCTTGGCTACTATTATTTATCAATAAAAATATTACAAATTACTTCTATACGCTAATTAAATCAAATTAAAATTGTATGATCAAAGAGCCTTTATAAACATTTCTTTGAAAACTTTATCCAACTGGACAGACTGATAATAATTTATGTAAGATTTGTCATAGCAATTTTATATAAATTCGGAACGGGAACGACCTCACAGAAGACAGGCGTGACAGGCAAGTAGAAGCATTTTATGCTTCTGCGTTTCATCTGATTAGTGAGGTGCCGGAGGCCCGATGTTAGTTCTCTTCCCCTTCCCATCCTTTCGTACAATGGATAGGGTGGAAAGGGGAAGAGGATTGGATGTTCCAAGCATCCCTGTTCTTTTGGTGACGAATAAGACTTCCGGATTTCTTCGGAAACAAAGTTATGTGTGTGCTGTATTTCAAGCAGTTCAGAAAATCGACCTAGTACATTTAATTTAAACGATTAAAATTTAATATATTTATTCCACTTACTGAAAATTTCCGTTCACCACATTATTACACTTAATTCGAAAATTTCGTAATCGGGTGTATGTGTGTATTATTACACCATTTGATAGGAATGGGGACTGACATGCATGAGCGACACCGAATTAACTCGGCTCATTGATTCAGTTATTAAAATGTCGACGAAATTTATTACTGGTAAAGACACAGCCGTTATTGAAATCAACGTTTGCATTTTTTATACCATGAACTAGTGAATTAATATTTAATCGAAATCTAGCAGTCGATTTTTAAATTTATAAATGGCTGTGAAAACAATTTGACTAGAGAAATTATAAAAGATAATGTTCTATACATGAGCCCTTTAGTATAGTATGTTTTATTTTTAATACTCGTAAAGAAAATAAAGAAACCGCTTTAAAATCCCACGCTACGAAATTCTCAAATTTTTGTACCTTGTATTTTTATCAGAATTTAGCAGCCATCATCATATTATAAAAACTATGTGGAAACTTAAGCTTAAACATTACGAGAAATATATGATCAAAAATATTCATACACAGTCTAGCTAATGGTGGTTTGTTACACTGAAGTGTCCTGTGTAACTGAGGCGAAATCTGCGCTGTTTCGATCCTATCCTAGATTATATTATCGAAATACGGTTTTGCATTACACAAGACTCTGGGGAAACATTGGTTATTTACCGAAGGTGCTTTATCATGCTTTATCAGCGTGGTAGCCGTATCCACGTAACTAATGTTACCCATTTGTATTGTTTTACCGATTAATTGGTAAGTTACAATCATCTTAATTCTTTATTGTTATTTAATTTTTATGCTAAGCTACGATAGATACGAACACATGTAGAAAAATAATTAATGATACATCTACTTCCTAAGACGTATATTTTTTTATCGGCGTTTAAAAAGAGACTGAACAAACTGAATGATTGCAAGTGAAAATCAAATATTTAAATGTTCAACAATCCTTTAAGCGTGTCTCAGACAATCAATTTAGCACAGACGATCATACAATCTATTCAGCCACATTCAATTCCTTTGACATTCGAATAACATAAAAGAATAATATAGACATTCACCCCCATGTAGAACAAGTGGAAAAGCGAATAAGTGCAATCAGACGTATTTCCCCTGGCGCCGCGCACTGCATTTTGACGGCAGCATCTCTGCAGTGGCCGCCGACTGATGCTTTTTGTTGAGGGATTTATTTATTGTCTGCAAGATTGTTGAATTAGTCACGAGGGTCAAGAATATTGCTTTTGTACATTTTGAGAAATAGTGATCTTAAATGATATACCTTACAACCCTATAAACTTTTGTGGTTTTTACTAATATAAGGTTTGTAAGTAACGTGATTTTTACCACGATTAGCCTTTTTAACCGACTTCAAAAAGTAGGAGGTTATCAATTCGATAGTTTTTTTAATGTATGTACACCGATTACGCCTGATGACCGCGATGACATATATCTATCTTCTATGGTTGTCTCACAATAACCATTTTTTTCTAAGAAACATTAATTAAAACGCATACACCACTTTCTACGCTATTATTAGTGTTCGGTATGAAACCATATCCATCTAAATATGTTAATTATTAAGGGAATTTAATGTGGACTATAATTGCCCTTTGAACTATATCATTCTGCCCAATAGTTTAGAATATATCAAGAGATTAATCTACAAAGTAAGTAAAAACTACGCGCAAGTGATTTCAAAAGCCGCGCAGTAGAGGGCCGGGCTTAGCGATGTGTTTTTACTATGTACTTTTGTTTATTATCTTTCTTTGATTGAAAGTTGGATGTTGGCGGCCATAGAAATTTCATTAAGATCTGATCAGTTGTTTTTAAGTTATGCTCAATAAAGCGTATTTAATTGACTTGGAATACATTGACAGTGTTCTCGTTTCGTGTTAAAACGACTGTTGATACACAGTCGTTTTAACACGAAACGCCAAGACTTAACATTTTTTGAAATTTTCTAAGTTCGGAACTTTTTTCATGTAAGCCCGCATTTTAGAAAGCCTACTTTTGCGTTACTAGTCTGTATTGAAATGGTCCTGGAAGTGTGATCCGTTCTACCTTCGTTTGTCTCATTGAAACGACGGTGTCTGATATGAGCAGCGCGTTTAGTAAGTATACCCATATTATGACAAACGAAATCAGTTGAAAAACTCTAAATTCACTAAAATTCGAGAAATAAATAAAAACAAAAACGACTTCAAAAAAACTAAATTCAAAAACAACAAATGCACTAAAATGTAAAAAATATTTTCACTCAATTAAACATAAGAGAGAAGAAGAAGAATCAATTTTTAAATCATATTTATTTTTGAAGTTGGATTATTTTTTACATTTTAATGCATTTGTTGTTTTTTACTATATATTTTTGAAGTCGGTTTTGTTTTTGTTTAAAATTTTGTTTATTTGAGCTCCAGTCAGCACATGACCATGAAGCATGCAACTGTTCCGAAATATTGGGAGCTCAAAAAGACTAATCGTGGTAAGAATCCCGTTTCTACTAACCTGTTTTAAATACATTTGATCGCACGTTGTACGACAAAAAAAAATGCCTTAAAATACTTGTGACCTTAACATAGTATAAAAATCGTGTAATTGTAATGATTACTACGACATTATAAACATGTTGACAACTATAACTTTTAGGAGAGAAGTAGTAATATCTACATTTTAAACACACTTTAGCATCGACGAATACCTCTCATTTCTCATTTACGTATTCTCAACCATAATCCTCATGTCAGTCATTAGCTGCTACGCACAAACTTTAAACATGTTTGATTGTTTATGCACCGATACATTATACAAGTTGTGTTTATCTGTAAGTGAAATTACATGTTACCTGAAACCTGTTGTAATAGTGTCTAAAACTGATGTATGAACACATGTACTTTTGTTGATAAACCAAATAAATAAATAAATAAAAAAAAACATAACTCTATAAACAAAGGACTTTTATACAGTCGTTAAAATTCATAGTGTATTTAACCTTACTTAGTGAATATAAGAGTGCTTTTCGTTTGTAGCGGTATACTTGATTTGCAGCAGAGTGTATTGCGATCATAAAACTCGCTGAGAGGTCTGTAAGTCGTGCCCGCTTTGATGCGACAATACTTCGAGCGGCTTACAAGCTTAATCCTCTCAGGTCACTCGAATCACCTGTGTTCACGGATTTTTTTCCATCCAGAACGTACGGGTCGTTGAAAGGCGATTTTTACAACCCGGAAACGATGTCAAGTGGAAAAATAGCGGATGTTTGATTGTGTGCAATGTAGCGGAAATGTGTAACAAGCTCTCTGATTATAGATTGTGTGCTTTTGAATCTTTTGTCTATAAGAACATTGTTATTAACAAAATGGACACCATAGTCTGAAATAAAGTCTTTAAATGTAATAAATAATAATTATTATTATTTAAAATAGGTATCGCAATATTTCACATTTCCAGAAGAACAAATCTAAATTATAAAACTCTGCTACCACTTTAACGCTACCGAATACTATCATACAAACTTTGCATAGTTTGTGCAAGTTACATAATAGGTATATCTAATGTGGACAAGGACGGAAAGGATTTGTATAATTGTATTATATTCTCCTTCCCTTTTGAAGGATGTGCAGATGAGTTTACATATGTATTAATACTGTGAAACGTGTACGTTCAACTTGTTAACGCTGTCATTACACTCAAAATAGCTTCTGTCGAGTATGGAATCGTGTAGCTGTATGCAGCTGAAGTGAAAGAAGTTTATAATACGATACTCTTTGTGATTTCGACGCTTGTTAGATCTCTGATTGAAATATAGAGTATTTCCTTTCTATGATTTTCAAAGTCGCCTTGCAAAATAAGAATCCCCGATTTAAGTTTGAATCTATAATTTATATCACTTATCAAAATCTAATTCCCTATAATCTCAATGAATAATAAAATATGTATTAAATTTATAATTAAAAAGTTTAAGTTATCATAGGAATTTTAGATTTCAAACATCCATTTTATTGTGACAGGGGAGAGCTTTATGCCATACATTGGGCATACGTTTTAGCAAAATATTTGTTGCATGAAGAATCAATAAATCGGAAACTCCTTATTGCTAATAATGTTATCAATTTAACTAATAGGCGACTGTCGGATTTCCAATCGGAAGTCATGTTTGCCCCTTAAGATAATGTGATTGTCAATATTTAAAATTGCATATTTGGTAGTTAGATTATTTTTGTACGTAAATATTCAGAAAAACGAAATCGAAACAAATAAAACCATCCACTTAGGGTCATATTCCATTTATAAAATATCTGTCCAATTTCGATGTTTAACATTTTATTAAAATCTTTGATATATGCCCATTCCATTAGTCATTCAAATATCTTTGTTCAAGATTTCTATAAAATTTGCGTAGTTGAGAAAATGAAGCATCGTAGAGCGGCTTTATGTGTTGTTATCAAAAGAAAACGAATCTAAAAATCTTATTCAAAACAAAACAAAAAACTTTGGGCTGAAGCCATTGTTTATAAATATATTGTATTGTCCTAATTAATTTTTATTTTACATTTTGTTGAAATTAATTTCGTATTTCTTCTTCTTAGAAAAGAAAAAACAAACATTCAAAGAACTTCAAATGTTTCATAACGTTCTTAAGCTATAGTTATATAATGCGTCTGAACGTTTAGTTTTACTTTTCTAGTCTTAGTATCTCCTATCGTAAAGAAATGCTTTTATCAAGAATTTCGACATTGGAATTGCTTGCGATATTTTGTTTGCAGTATTTTTATAGAAATGTCAAAATCTGTCAGTGCTTGTGGTCAGTGATGTAAATTGGATCATCAGTCATCCATTTTATTTTATCAAATGTTTATTGGACTAAGATGTTTTACAATTGGAATACCAACTTAGCTAAGTGGCGTATGCGTAGCAATAACTTACTTAAAGTAGTGTACATAATAAAAATAACGCCTGCATTTGTATTTAGATAGCAATCGGCTTACTACTTATCGCGTTTGTTTTAATAAGCATGATGCAAAATCGATTAAGAAATATTAAACTTTACTAAGACCACTCCATTTTGGATAACTACGTGCTGTGAATACATGTCCATGTTCATGTATATCACGGCTTAGTTGCTTTCCCGTTCGAATCTGCATCACAAATCATTTTGCCACCTGTCAGTTACGCGCGGGCATTCATCTTTCGCGCTCTTTGTATTCAATGTTGCCAGCGTGTTGTATCGACAGCATATTTTAGAGACCTGTGCACTAAATTTGAAACGATACATCAACGCCGTATGATATTTACGTATAATATCTAGTTTATAATTCAACGTATAAAGAAGTAATCGCATTTCAACATTGGCACATTATTGTGCGACAATTAATCTGTTTGTTACGTTACGACGTCTACATCACGGAACTAATTTTGATGTATTTTGGAATAGATATACATTGGGACATGAGAAACGATGCTAATGAAACTACAGTCGAGAAAATGAAATTATCCCACATGGATTCTAAAATATTTTGATGAAATATATCACGATTTGAATAGTGCAATATATGTATATTGAAGTAAATAAAACAGGTGGTATTATATAAGGTAAACGTCCGTGTTTGTTCAAAAAAAACTATAAATGTAAGATGAATCCAAACTTAGTTAGAACATAATAAATTGCTTGATTAGACAAGGTTTGTTATGATTTGAGCAGTCGCAATACAAAAATGTATTTAACATTTTTGTATTCAATTCTGAATTATGTTGTTAAGATAAGAGCTTTTATTTTTGTTGATAATTATCAAACGGAAGGAACCGAGGTGTCGAGGTCACACCGTGACACAAACCCAAAAGTTTTCCCCCACCAAAAATAACTTAACAAGGCTAAAGAAGTTTTCACTTCAAAGATTTGTTCCCTCACAAGTGGTTCTCTCTAACGATCCAACAAGGTAATAACGTTGCAATATTACGAGCACTCGTCTATTATTAATTCCTCGGTATCGATATAGTTTTGCAGTTAGTCTTCAGATGCGGCCCGGGTTATTGCAAAGCGTGACATGTCTGAAGTCAATAAGCTCGCGTAATGGTTCCACCGCGCACTGGAATTGGCATGGCACCGATTAAACTAGGAGACGTTGGACGGCTGGTGCAAGTTTATAAACAGATATAGCAACATACAAGTGCGACAAAATGCTGCTCCTAACTGCTATAAATATTGTTATAGTTCAAACCGAATGGAATACTAAAATTATTTCAATATGTTACATACATATTAGAAAATAAACATTGGTTTGGTTGGATAGATATCCACTGTCTAAATAAGTTTCAAGAACTATTACAATAGACCGATCTTTATGATGATTTATAGGATAACTCTACGATCACCAGAGGACGCCCGTTGGTTCACGATTATGATGGCGAATGATTCAATTATCGTGTCATGAAATTGATATAAATGTCTTAGAAGTGAAACCTTCTTTAGCCGCGTAAGACAATATTTTGTAGCGTAAACCACATGCTCAACACGCGTCAGCAACATGGTTATTTGAATTTGGAACAGTTTCGAAGATTTTTTTTTATTGTATTCAATTTTGAACTTTATTGTTTAGAGATACAAAGGTTTATTTTTGTCGATTATTTATTTTTGAAATATTGTCGCGCTTCTCAAGTGTTTTCTTCTTGAAGGTCACTAAGTCGTATTGGTTTGTGCTAACAGATGATTTTAGTGTAGTATAACATGAGATAAAAATACTATACAATGCTTATTATGTTAGATCCAACCTTGAATACGCGTCATCCGTCTGGAATCCTAAATATAATTGCCATAATCTTCGCATTGAATGTATACAAAAGAGTTTTACGAGAATGC
>JWHW01007332.1:94109-121851 GCA_000931545.1 Papilio glaucus
TTTTAGTGTAGTATAACATGAGATAAACCTTGAAAAAAAATGGTTTATACGACTAACTAATAACTAACTAATGTGAGAAACATTAATAAAAAAAACCTTGACTACTAACATTTCTTTGCTCGCGCTATATGAAACATTTAGGTCCACTCACCAGGGCTTAAATCCCTTTACATTCCATTTAATACGTCGCAATAGCCGAGAGAAAAATATTTTTCCTAATTGCATTTCATGTGGCAGAGCGAGGGCGGTCGCAGCAGTCGCCGCTGAGGCCACAAAGATTGCAACCCAACACTTATTAAATTTATTAAATCGCGTTATTTTACTTTCATTTGCTAAAGGTTTCGAGTTAAACGGTCTTACTGGCAATGGAGTTTTTATTTCACTTATAAAAGGTTTATGGGTATTGAAATTAAATAACATCTACGACCGAATCACCCTCAGTTTAAGCTATTTGATGGATACATTTTTTTAAGCATCCGTAGTTGCTGATCGTCTCTGCTTAGTCGTACTGTTATTAATTAAATATAGTGGTATACATTTTTGATTCCGACATTATCTTTTAAACACCTAAACCTTAAATTTTATCTAAGTACGTCCTAAAATAAGCATAATACATAAGTGGAGCCCGAGAGCTCCTTAATGTGTCTGATTATAGTAGTTTTAATAACGTCTCAGACAGTCATTGTGCAAGCTCTGTGTGAGAACTCCAGTAAAGTTTGACTTCTAAAATATATAAAATTAAATATATAAATATATACCTACCTACCTACATACACATTGTCAATTTAAAACGAGATAGAAGTTTAGGAACCAACTGAAAATACTGTGTACTTTATAGGCAAATTAGCACCAAGAATTAGCACGGATCTATTTATAGATTGATATTTTATCGCGAGATATATGATAATTTTTTAATGATATATGTATAACTAATAGCTCTGGAACCTACTGTGTACTTACGTATCTTAAACTGTATATGGACCTGATAACTTAACCTTAACTTTGTATTACATCTTACTGTTAAGTTATTTGATTTAATTTTGTATCGATTTTATTACCTGTTTTAATTTAATATAATAATAATATTAATTATCTGCATTGTTCCGCATAGTAATTGAAAGGGTACATGTAAGACCGTTAAGATTTTTGAAAAAATAGAGGAATTTGGCGGTAGATGCGGATAGACAGTCGCAAGTAGTCCTTCGATCGTCACAGCGCACAGTACGTTGTTTCGATATCTTTGTTCGTTTGTCGCGATCTCTAATAAAATTATGTATTTAATTAGATTTAATTATATATAGTAAAGTTTTATTGTTACTATATAGTCACCGTACAATTGTTAACGAACCATTATATAAAATAAAAAGACAGATGTGTATTATGGACATCCTTATACTTTACTGTTTAAATACCTTAAATTATCTTTATTCACGTTAACTTTTGATAACTCACACAGCTCCTTTTTTTGTAATAAAAAACATACAATGCAAAATTTTATGTTTTTTAATTACAAGGTTATTAAAACTTTAAAATTAAATATAATTTTCGGAAGTATGCGAAAAGCGCTCGCTTATGGCATTCCCCTGGCCTCGTGATGTTACTGTTATACTATTTTCGGTCTAGCCCCTCAGCCCTCAAACAAATGATAACGTGCGATAAGGATCTCAGTTCTAAAAATAATTTTTACATATCGGCATCCGGCAAATGTTATGCTTAATGTTATTTATATTTTGATTATGTGCAGCTACGGTTGAGTGCTTTATAAAAAATGTTATAGCGGTTATGCAAGGGAAACCTTGCTTTTCCTCTTTTGAAATATAAAATTCGCCGGTTCAGACGTCATTTCCAAGTTAAAACATGTCACATTGCAGTGGACATGCATCGGTGCAGACTTTGGCACCTTTGGTCAACATATGTTACGCACACCACCGTGCACCGCACAATCGAAACATCGTTGAATGACGCAAACATAAAATAAAAAAAAAATTGCATTAAACTTATCTTACAAATGTAATTACCTAGTTAGTGTTTATCCGATTATTCCCGGTTGGAGCCGGTTAGTTCTTAGCGATGCATTATTCGGCGGCTTTGTGCAGGCATCTACGTCGTTATCATATTATAATTCGGGCAGGAAGCGAGCGAGCTTATGCCGCACGTAATTTGATATTAAACACGCGCCTGACAAGTGACATGACTGCGCAGCGCGTTCATTACGGATACCAAGCCTGAAGAACTCCCTGAAAAGCGCTGACTAGTTTTAGTAAATGGACAACGGAGTGATCTATTTCCGAAGACGGTTGTCGTCAAAACACTGTAGCGGATATCTGTACGGTACGGATTACAATCAAAAGGGCGGAGAGATGATGACGATGACAACGGTTTTTTCGTCCATAAAAAACTAAGATATAACAGTCGGCGATACTTATCCCTAGGTCTTAGCAATTTTACATTGGTTTTGGTTGTTGCAATTTTGACCTGTTCAATAAAGTTGATGCAGCAAGAAAAGCGTTGGTTATTTTTGTACAAATATGTTAATAATAATAATATGCGCTCACCCCCGTAACCAAGAGAGGTAGGCAGAGATCATGGATTTCCATTTGGTTTGATCCTGATCGCTTCTTCTACATCCATACATCTATGCTTAAGTATTATATCGCCCTTTTTTGTAAGTCAGTATTCTGATCGATATAAGTTCTCCTAGGACTTCTCCTACTAACACTGCCACTCACTTTTGCAACATAAATTTGTTTCGTTATTCTCTTACCTTCATTTATCCTTTCAAAATGCCCGAACAAACGAAGCATACCTTTCCCAAAAATTTTAAACAAGATTAAATTTTATACTTAGTAGTAGTAATAAAAAGTTAAAATTCCATTACTGTATCGATTCGATATGCTTAAACGTGTGTTTTAACCTTAAAAATAGGTCTCACTTATTCCATTGACGTCAGAATAACGTCAGCAGCTCGCGTGTACAAATACCTTTAGCGTTTTCACAGGGTGGAAGTCGCGCTAACTTTGTCGAAATTTACGTACGCTATTGTGTGAATCTTAAAATAGAACTCTTTCCACGGTCGCGTTTCATAGCGTCGTATATCACACAAGTCTAGACTTAATATTCCTGTCAAATCCACGGCCAATTTTTACTTTAACTTCGGTAAAGTTTAGTTATCTCGAGATAGTCGTTGGGTAAATGCAAAATGCTCCGTAATATATTACCTTATGGCAATATATCATAGAGTTTAAATAATTTTAGAAAAGAAGTAAATTTTATTATTTAAATATTCGCTAAATATATTTCGGAGTATCATATGGATGATATTAGTGAGCCTGTTATATAATATTGAATAGATCGATGGCCTCTTTATACGTGGCGAATGGTGAACTCGCTTGAATGTGTAATCCTATCATTCAGACTAAACAAAGACAGCATCTGTTTTGATAGTGTGTAATTAGAATACTAGTGGTGTAATAGAACAGGTAGTGTTGTGTTATAGTTAATTTATTTAGTGATAAAGCGCTGCGTCGGTCGACAGGTAATGCTATATTAAGCCGTCAGTTGACAGGTGACGTGACTGCATTGCGGCCGTATGCGCCACGACTGTATAACTTGCAATTGCTCCACAAATAATACCTACACTGTCCTATTGCAGTTCAGATACATATAAATTAATTTAGAATACAAACAGTTTATGTTGTTTGCCTTTGAAATTAATTTCAACCTTTGATCTTTTTGTTGAAAATAAAATAAAATATTATTCGATATAAGAATTATTGACTCAGGTATAATACTCAGCACCATTCGTTTTGGATTTTAATTTATCTCTGGAAAATAAAATGGAAATCCATGATCTCTGCCTACCCCTCTGGGTTACGGGCGTAAGCGCATATATTTTCAACATTCTGTCCACATTACACAAATAACGCATACACAAAATCCACAACTAAGATAGAATAGTGTTCTTTACACTATAGTTCACGTCCGTTTTGAGGTTACTGCTGAGCGATTTATTTTTAATTTCATAGAAACAAAGACTTTAGCGTAAGATGCATATGTAAGTTATGAGCTACAGATTATAATTAAAAAAATTGTGCGTCAAGGAACTTTAAAAGCAGTTGGAACAAAAAATTGGAAATAATCACGTTCCTTTCCCAAACAAATGTTTACGTCGGGAAATGTTCGAGCTTTTGTTCAAAAAGCGCTTCAGCCGAATATTTCTTCGCCATCTTAATTTGAACGTGACTCTCGGAGTTAATTAGTGAAATTACGGGATCCGGTCTAGTGGTTTTTTGTGCTTGTCTTACACTGCGCCATTCAGGGATAGCCCTACTGGGATAATTAAATTAACATTTAAACTAGTCAGCCTATATAAACCTGTGCACTTATTACATCGTTGAAATATAAACTTCCACATAATTTTAACTACATCGGGATGGACAGAGAGAGTTACCTCTTTATGTTTATCCACTAATATTTTCGTAGGATAAAACTACGGTCCTATTTATATCATATATCAGGAAAACGTAAACAACAGTGATGGTGGTAATAAATTTGCTTAATATTTAAATTCTTTGCAAGATTCTTGTTCGTTCCCCTGAAGTTACCGCTCGTTGCTGTAAATTTAATTTTACGCCTCTTTTATACTCGGCTTAATCCTACTTAAGATTACAACAGGCTATTGAATATATTTATATTGAATACCACTGAAAGGGCAATTTGTTATACCTAATACGTGAAAGTATTTCATATTTATTATCTTCCGAATAAATTAATATTAGGTAGAAATTGTTGATAATAGAACACGTAATATCAGCTTTTAATAAGATTAAAATGTTTCATTGTTTATGAAAAATATAAGATATGTTCCATTCAAAAACAATTATAACGTAACATAATTGTTTACAGGTTTCGACGCAGACGAGAAAATACTCCGATACATAATAATTGTAAAACGCTTATGACGTACATTTAATAAAAGAAAACATCTCTTTTGTTACAGGTATGTTACACCACACCGGCAGGATTGTAGGGGAAATATGGTAATGATTAGATCAAAAGAGGAAAATTGTTTTTGAAGGCCCATAAAAGGAACATATTTTAAAGAAGCTTCCTGCCACGCCTGAAGCAATTATCGTTGAAAACATTTAGCAAACAAAGCAGTTAACGAGAGTGCCCCCGAATTGAAAATATGCTGAGGGCGGCATCATTATCTCTAACGTGTAATTAACAAAACGTGTTTAAATGCGAAATAAATTACTTGCGTACAACTCGTAGCAGCGACTCGAAAGTTAAGCGTGTGCTGAATAGCATTTAAGATAAAGGGCATAAACTTTATTGGCTTTATTACGCTTATGGGGCGCCGCTTTAACGCAAAAACCGATGCCGCACCCCACGGAGGCAACAAGGTCACATCGCTCAAATGAAAAAAAAAACAAGATTAACCGCGGAAAGCGGTTCAAGCGAATATGTATCATGCGGTGTATCAATTTAAAGACTTCCTTCGTATAACACGCTGAGGATTTTACGCCGGCGTGATACAGAAGCTGGTCGCGTTTCAACGTAAACGTGGACATCTTTGATGTGCACCCTCTAGCCCGGAGCGTGAAAGGCTCTCGTAGATAAAGTGCATTTCGATATTAGAAGTTTCAGACACAGTTTTAAGAGAAATTTACTGTGCAAAACTACTTTCGTTTTATATCCGACGCCGGCTGACATGTGAAAATAGATTTTTCCTTTTGTTGGTGCGGAATGTCACTTAAGAATGAGCTATGAGGTTACACAGTCCATTACTTGGTTTGTCTGTTTTCTTTTCATTCTTATATTATGCTAAAATATTCGAAAAATTTGAAAAAAAAACACGTCTATATTCTCATTACACTACTTTTATTATTTTTAATATACATATACATTTGTAAGGTGAGCAATTAATGTTCACTCCGATTTACAACGTGAATGAATTTCGTAGGTTCTATTTCAAAGAAACTATTGCTAATTAAGTAATACTTTACTGTCTATGGTGTACCAAAAATTCGAATTCGGTATCTGATAGGTTTATATATTGACATTTTTCTATGGAGGAAGGTGGCAAACGAGCAAGCGGTTCACCTGATGTTATGTGACCGCTACCCACAGACATCCGCAACAACCGCATGTGTTGCAGATGCGTTGACTACCTATGATGTACATAGACAGGAAAAAGAATATTTCCTTTTCCTATTCATCCTCTCCCCCGTCTCATCCTATCCTTTGTAGGAAACGATGGGAAGGGGAAGAGGACTGACACCGGGCCTCCGTCACCTCACTCATCAGATGAAACGCAGAAGTATAAAATACTGCTGTTTCAAACCTGTCGTGGTATTTCACCGGTCAAGTCTGCCCATTCGTGCAACAGATGTTGTTGTTTCGGGCTGTAACATTTTTGCATGTCATTCAACAAATGTTTAAGACGTTTACGTTAGATAAAAAGCAAATATAATTGCAATCACTGAGATGGCAAAGAGTATTCATTGTTAAAGCGTAAACAAGAAATCATTACTGTCATAGTAAGATTCTGTGTCGGATTCTACTTTCGAATACATGTAGGAAGGAGGGCGGTAGAATCTAATTGTAAACATTTGTACAACCACAACTGAATTATAATACCACTAGAAATGTTTGACAAGAATATTGACCTGTAAACTATGCGAAGGGATCCCAGCAAAGGATTGGGTCCGAACAATGGAACTAAGTTACCATATTGTGATTACCCTTGAGAGTAAACTTTGTACAAATGTTTATATAGATTCCATCGTGCAGTATTATAATTTCAGATTCAATTCTGAATTATATTTCAATTCGTCTCGTCATTCAATTGATAACAGAGAAAAAAATACTCCCAGTGTTTGTATGATATGAGTATACGTTTTATGTGTGTTCTGAAAATTTTGTCTATCAGTCTGGTCTATGGGTTATTTATTTGGTTCTCTTTTGTGTATTGCCCTAGTGAAGAATGTGTATTGCTCGACGTGTCTCTGTGTATGAACAAGTTTCATAATTACATTTATTTTGGAATCAGGAAGTTTCACCTCTTACATATTGTATTTCTAGAGTTATTCAGCGCCTACGGATACTGTTATATCTACAAAGTTTATCTCAAGCAGTGTGTATTATATTGTCTGCAGAATCCTATTGCAGTGGTACTGAAGTATGAATATAATTCGTTAAGAGGAGCTTTAATTTCGGCGAATACTTCCGCACTCCTCCACCAGATCGTTGTAAATAGGATTATTCAATTATTTGTTCAGATTATGTGCGAGTTTGTTTCTGTTTTTGTCGCTCACTTGTTATCGCACCGAGTTTATCCTTTGTCTACCGCCGTATTTTCCTTTAACGGTTTGCTTTGTTACACTGTGCAATGCACAATACATGGTTACCTCAAATCCTTTGTATACACTTTGTATATATTTACTTCGTTCAATTATGTGTATCTTTTGTCGTCTTCTGCAGATCTTATTATCCCGACACAGGTAATTTCATCATAATACCCAAAACAATGAGGCACTTTTAAGTGATTATATATACATAGCAGAGTATTTAACGAACGATAAAAGAATCATCGAAATCGGATCATAAATCACGGAGTAATCGATGTACATACATAAAAAAAAACCACCGAATTGATAACCTCCTTCTTTTGAAGTCGGTTAAAAATAGTAAAAACCTTAAATATATGTCTATCATCCTTCCTAAAGAGATAAGTAGGCATAAATCGAGTTTGTTTATATCCAGATTCGTTTTATATTCGAAATTTCCGTTGACATATTATTTTATTATAACCGTATTTCAACTTTGTCTGTGTTAGCAAACAAAAGTTAGATTCGCCCCGCATTACACGAATCAAAAGTTCCATCCTATTTCCATATGTATGTAAACATTTTAGACGATGTAAAACGTAAGAGTATTTTTTTCCTTCCGCCAATTCAGATGAGGATACGACGAGTTTAGATTGGACGAAATTGTTTTTATCAATTCGAAATTAATTTCTATCTGTTCTTATGCTAAGCGTCGGTTTTATGATGAAGTGTCTCCAACACAATCCGATCCGATCATTGGTTTGTATTTCAACAAACGTACCGACAGATGTAATAAGTAGTATCCCTAATTTGCATATCCTTATAGCAATTTATCTATAACATTGGTCGGAATGTTGTCTAATACATATTTAAAAGTCTAAATTAAAAAAACATTGATCCTATCTTGGACGAATTTACAATAATGACTATAAAATTGTCTTTACACATTTTCTTTTGGATAGAGTCAGGCCTGAGAAGTTAATTGGTGGTAATCGTAGATATCTTCTATAATGAACGCAACTAAATTTGAATTACCCTGTGATAAATACTATCATATAACGTAGTATATCACGTACTACTACGTATAGTAAATATTAATCTATATAATAATAGGTACAGTATAGGTATAGTAAGTAGTCATCTTTATCTAGAACACTTAAAAAGTCTAACAAATTTTTAAGTGTTATTGAACTGTTAACGATGCGGATGCGACAAGTCTAAAGAGACTTTACTAAGTTCCACACTTAATACGTTGTTGTGACTTACAGTTGGAATGCAGTTTAAAGTTGGCGTACAAAAAGTTGTTAGTATCAAGTTTCTTTTGGCGATAGTTCACGCGTCTGAATCGGTGCGTAACGTTGTGTTTAGGGCAAATAGACTGTGCCCCGCGCTCTCTTTGATGGGCTTACTTTAATGGATTTCCCTGTTTGCCGGCGAACTTTCTTACGATCACTTAATCCGTGGTTCAGATATTTTTTTTCCTTTGATTTATGAACGCGCGACGCCGACTGGGCTAGACGAAAACATTTATTTAGATGGCCATAAGTGTTTTATGGTCGCAGCGAAGGCACGCAGGCGTTTTACGTGACTGTCTTACGTATGGTGTCTTTTCTTATAATTTGCGTACGTTTTCATATCGCTGCAGAAGATATGTGATTGTTCGCATTCTTATTCAAGATTCCTTTGTCTACAATCGATTTTCATGATTCATGAGACTATGGTATATATTTTAGGAAGTAAGAACTTTTTAGCCGTGTTAGACGATATTTGGTAGAAGAAAATCTTATAGGTTCGGGTGAACAACATGCGCAACAAGCGTCAGCAATGTGAAGCGTCAGCATTTGAATTAGGAACATTTTCGGCGAATTTGTTTTCATTTATTTTTCTTGTACTCAATTTTGAATTTTACTGTTTAGATCCAAAGGTTTATATATTTTGGAAATGCCAACAGCAAATTTTACACAATAAACAGGTCTTCACGATTAGTTGACATCATTATTTTTGTTCATTATTATTTATTTATTTTTCAACTATTGCGTTCCCATCTGTATTAAGTTCTGTCGCGGCTTCTGTCGGTAGTCCTTATTGCCTGTGTTTTTTATTTGCTAATATCTGTGATTATATAACATGAATTGAAATAATCTTAAAATCCTTACATTGGGTATTAAAATTAAATTAAAATTGTGGAACCAAGCCACCAGTATTCGGACATTTGACCATTAAATAGAGTCTTAAATACGGGGACTGGGATCTTGTCTTCATCCTTTCCTGATTGTTTAGAGTTTTTATTGTTTAAGTTACGTGTAAACTCATACATTTCCCAAGTGTGATAGCCGGAGACAGTGAACTCTATCCGTTTTTGTTTGATAATTTCGATTCCTGATATGATAGAGGGCAAGCCTGTCAAATATATTAACTAACTTATCTATTATATTATAAAATAAAATGTCATGGCGTAAATGAAACATTGAAAACAGCTCCAATTTAAAGTTTGCGAAAATTAATGTCCAAATATTCGGTCAAGTCCGTTTGAGCTTCAATGTGCCTATTTAGAATTTAATAATTATTTAAGGCTGTCATTAACTTGGATGATTACAGAATTAATATTACATCACTTTTGAAAGTTGAAAGCTTGACGGAAAGCGATATCATTTTGTTAAAGTGTAAATTTGCTAATTATTAGAAACGCTGAAAGGTAAATTACGTGAAATTTGTAAACTGCTAAAGAGAAGCCCAACAGAAAATTTGACACACACAAGTTAATACGAAGTTGGTGAATTTTTTTATGACGAATTTGTGTGATATGAAGATTAAGGAAATCATCATGGAAATTTCGATCACTAACAGGTAGGTAGGTAGTAGGTACACCTACTAGTAAACTAGACGGTTAGGTATGGTTAGTGGATAGTATTATTTCGCAGCTCTTATTCTATCTACTAAACAAAACCTAATTAATACTATAAATAAGAATGTTCGTTTGTTTGTAACTCCTTAACGACTCAATCGATCATCATGTAAATTTGCACGCACATTGTCTGGGGTACAGTAAATGATGATGAACCCTTTATCCTGAAAATAAAACTCCTTCCCAGGTAATAAAACCTTCATTTACAATATCCTTTGCCATGGTAATATTCCAGCGTAGAAAACGAAAAACGTGCGAAGTCGCGGGCAATAGCAAGTTCTTCAATAATTTTATGTTAAGCATAGTTAGTATAATGTCCATGGTTAGTGTTTAGGATAATACTGTTTGCTCATACATGAGAATTTACTTAAGCACAAATCCCGTTGAATTGATACGCTCCTAGTCCGAGCCATTGCGCCGGCCGACTAATGCATCTATCATGTCTAGTTGGAACCATTAGACTTGATCGTGTGACGTTACACTAATCGATTTCTCTTCATAATATTATCGTATGATCATCAAGTAGGTGAATTGCTGATCATGTAATAAAGGAAGCGGGGTATGACCAAAATAGCGTGATCCTATGGTTGCTGTTACAGTACAAGAGTCCTAGAGGAACTTTGTCTTCAATGGTCTGAGCCTAGGCTTAGTGCACGAAGCACAGATATGTACACTTTTTCAAAGTTAAAAATATTTGCAGATTATTGATACAATGTATTATATTTTTTTTACCCTAAGCCTAAGCTTAAAAGCTAAACTACAATGTGGTTAACGACGATATTCGAATGGCGGATTCGAACCCGTGAGTTCAAAATTAAAAAAAAAACATTGGTGAGTAATGTGAGAGACCCTGAAACCCCTATTTTAATATTCGAGAATGGCCACCGAAGGGGTATCAATGCGTTTTCTACTATCCCACACAATACATTATTACCGCCAGATAGCAGAGAATTCTAATCGTAATTCAACAAATCTAGATGATCGTAATTAGTACAATAATTTCTACATTCACATTTATCCGGCTGTGGTCAAGATAGACATGGCTAATTTACCCTAATGCCTCTTTACCCTTGTCTGCATTAACCATTAACTTGTGACATGCTCAATTCGCTAAGTGCTGTGGTCAGACGCACCTCGGTCCCAGGTGTAAGCGGCCCGGCGTACGGTCAGGTTAAATTAAGCCAGCGACTTGAGCCTATTTTAATATAGTGACGTGTAATTTAATATTCGCAAAGCTTTCTAGCTGTGTAAATTCAATTAGAAGGTAAAAATGAAGTCGAAATTATTTTTCTTGGAAAATATTTTATGAAAAACGAAAAAATGTTATTTCTATCCATTATTATTCTTCCTTATAAGATTGGATATGGTTATAGGAATTGTTTTATAAAAGAATTAAAACATCAAAACTCAAGCCACAATCCTAACAACTGTAAATTGCGTTCTCTTGCCATCTAATATGGAAATTCAGCTGAAGAGACTATCACCATATTAACATATTAACTCATCAGCAGGTATTGTGTCCTCCGGCGTGAAGTAGGTATTTATATCACCTCCAATGAAAAATAACCACTTGTTTTAAAAAAAAAGCGATTCTAAAACCATTTAAACTTTTTTTACATCCTAACTTATATCATTATCATCAAAAGTTAGTAATGTTTTGTTTTCCTCACTCTAACCCAATATTGGTTTCGGTATCGAGAAAGTTGGCATTAATTCACTTGGCTGTTTTTGCGAGACTCGTATGAGAGAAAACTTTTTAACTAGGTATAATCAATGATAGTCCCGATTAGTGAAAGTTAACTTGTGTCACTGCAAAATAACATGTCTTAAAACGTGTTTGTTGTATAAATGGACATAGCTTGTTTCATTTTTATGAAAGACTAGCTTTCTGTTTCTGGCGGTGCTTGGATAATTTTTAAAATTTAGGTTAAGAATAAAAAATAAAGGACATGGTACGTCTATTTCTAACAAGCTTCTAATAGTATTGCTACTCGTGATGAAATAATTATTAAGATCGATGCAGTACTTTTAGAGCTTACCCATTGCAAACAACCAAATATTATAGCAATTTTTTTATTTTTAAAATTTCATGTACCAATTGGGGTGCACCAGAACTAATCTTTATTTGCTGTTCGCAGAATTTATTATCTTCCTATACTTGCGTGTGATTTCGTTGTTGTACATTAGGCACAAATTTTAACGAATTTTTTTAAAACGGATTTTCATTATTGCATTATATTTTATAATCTGGTTGTAAATCTGAACCCGACAGTACGATTACAGTTACCAAAGAACTATCGCAGTTTGCATTTATTACATACCTAATATATATTTTTGTGACCATTCTTTATATCATACCCGCTATATACAACCAGAAACAGCTGGATTAGTATTCAGGCCGATCATAATGAGCTACTCGAAAAGCCAATGAAGATTATGATTAAGCTTACAGAATAAAAATAGTTGTAGAAACGTCAATACCAATATCATTACGGTCGCAACATCTTGTGTTTGAAGAACGCAAGAACAAACCTACCGTGAGTTCACACTGCCGAAAGTTAACATAAAACATATTGTCAACTCAGTTTTTAGAGTTCACAATATTGTCATCAGTTGTTAAGATAACATGTTTCATGTGTTTTCGGCAGTATGAACACGATGTTAATAAAGAGCACAACACCGAAAATTGGTTCCTGTAGACAAAACACCTTACTTAATATTTTATTTATTCTATAAGAAATTTGGATTAAATTATGTATAAGGGAAAGGGTTGATCCGATTATTTTGATAATCTACTTTAAACCAGATACAAGGAACTGTATCTAAAATTCATTACAAGATGTCTTCCATTCACACTGTTCTATTATTCACCTCGACGCGGGTAGTGGCGGAAACTAGCAAACTAGATAAGTTTTAAAAAGGACAAAGTTAGATGAATCTTGACTGCATAATGACAAAGATTAAAACTTGTTGATTGTGAATTTTAGAAAGTTATCAGACGTAGACTGGGAAGCGGAAAAGGAAATTTTAATATGAAACCATAAAATTTAGTTTATAATAGTTTTACGTGTAGTACCGTTTAGGCGTAGGTTTATGTCATTTCATTTATATAATTCTTCTAAAAGCGCTCACATGACGTAATCAAATTGAACACAACTCCATTTATTCAGCTCTTTCAATCTTTTTTATAATGAGTAGATATCTGCCCGTTCTCATATTCGCTTCATCGTTTGTATTGCTACAAAGATTGACACTTAACAGTTATAAATCAAAGTAACTTAACAAATTATTATTCATTTCCTGGACCAGGGTTAACGAGTGTTAAAAATATTGAAATCATATTTAATTTTTTTCGTGCGCGTTAACGAACTTTTTCTACTATTGTTGGACTAATTTGGTAATAACAAACGAGTACAATAACTCACAGAGGGCGCATATCTAAAGGGGTGTAATTAACACAAGCTGGCCTTTATCAATAACAGATTAGCATGTGAAAGCTAATAGCCTAATGGGTTGTGTGTGCGAGTAATTGGGCAATAAATTGTGAACATAGAGAATTCGTCTTACCTACATGGTAAATATGTTTATTGATAGAAGAACTAAAGCTTATACTTCAAACCTTTACGGAATTACTTTATCAGATAAAATGTATGCGAAAAAAACGATTAAAAAAGGTCTAAATAAAGAATACATTCTGAGACAAAACTGAGTTTACAAAACAGCCCTTAATAAAGTCACGGCTCTCATCAAATTCCTTACGTAATATGAACAGAGGATAAAGCGCTAAAGGTGGAAATATTCGACGAAGTTGTACCACTGTGCAAAAGCTTTATGGCGTGTAAAAGTCCTAAGCTAAAATGGACAGGCGCCCAAACGACCCAACGCCGAGTACAAACTGAATAATAGACGAGGCTGGCGAAACCGCTAACCTCCGAGCAGTAATGCCTGCAACCTGAAACCCATGCTTTAATTGATGACGGCTTAAGCTACGGCTACAGTCAGAACGAGGCGAAGCGGAGAAAATCTTTAGTACATTCCACTTCCACACAATCTCTTCTATTTGCGAGGACTACGAATTGTTTATAAATTACCGCAATACCAATTATTTACGTGTCTAAATATAAATATTAAAAAGCGTTCAAGTTTATCTTAAAACCAGTTATCATTCTAACAGTTAGCATAAAGTCTTAGCTAACTAAAGACTGCATCTAATATCACATAAGTGTGACGCGTAATTGTAAAATTATAAAGTCAACAAACAATTAAAACTGAAAGGTGTCGTTAGAGCCATAAACTATTCCTACACCCAGTTTCATTTGGCTATTGTGTCGGCTTGTTATAAGGAAATAGGAAAAAGCACACTCGTAGCGCTTATGCCTTACCACACAACCATCAATACTAAAGGAGTCGGTAAACATAAGCAAGTTTCAAAACAATACTCTTGTACTGCATTTTTTCATATCTTGTTAAAAGTGACAGAAAATATGTAACAACTATAGGTAGGTCCAGTATTGTAATTTTTAAAGCACTTTTTTTAGGGTTCGGTACCAAAAGGGAGTCTTAGTAATAGGGTTCCGTTTTACCCTATTACTAAGACTCCGCTGTCCGTACGTGTCTGTCTGTCCGTCTGTCACCAGGCAGTATCTAATGAACCGTGATAGTTAGACAGTTAAAATTTTAACAGATCATGTATTTCTGTAACAACAAATACTGAAAATTAGAAAAAAATAAATATTTAAGGGGGCTCCCATACAAAAAACGTGATTTTTATAGATAATGGCACGGAACCCTTCGTGCGCGATACCGACTCGCACTTGGCCGGTCCTTATTTCTTATTCTATATTATTTAACGTTAGTTATCAGATGACCATCGCCAACGATCAATTCACAGTCAAAAATAACGAAGAGTTCTATTAGTACGTAAGCTTGTGAAATGTCCTATTACGTAAGCGTATAGTATATAAGTACAAGTTGTAGTCTAGACTGGTCTCAAAGGATTCGGTAAGTCTACAAGTAGGAAGTCCTCCGACCTCTCTCCTCTCAATAGGGCAAATTGCTACGTAATGTAGTCTGTGCACGTTTAAGACATGGCTAACTCATTAGAGCCCGAGTCCGCACTATTAAGTAAGGAGATTCAGCGACATTGACACAGGGTAATTACAGATGTGCTTCGGTTAAACAATAATATGCTAACGAGTGTTGATCTACTGGCTTATCGAGGATACTATTTCTGTTTTCTAAATCTAGTTCTACGTCTTAATACGAACAATTACCCTCACAACTTTACTCAGCTCTCAGATATTTTAACCCGATGACCAGACTGAAGTAATTCTCTATTATCAAAAAAGAAAAGAAATTTTAAGATTACAAATATAAAAAAGAGCCTTAGATTCTCAAAACAAAACTTATATTTTAGGTTTTTCGCTGCTTGTTTGTTTATAGTATAAAAATAAATGATTTGAGATTTATCTTTTTACAACAAAACAATTCCAACTTTCTAAGTATTACTTGTGAGCAACAGAGTACATTATATATTTTATTATATATACAATTAAGAATGAATTAAAACGAAGCGAAAGTCAAAGCCTTTCTGAGGAGATAAATGGTTTAGATTAATCAGAGAGGAAATATCCTCTGTGACGTCATCAAGGTCAATGCATCTCATTCATGTCGCTAATACCAGTTGTTGTTTGACACAGTTCCCACTCATGCATAATGCAAGCATTTCTTTTTGCCTCACGACGCGACCTGCCCCCGTTTCCCTTAGCTTTGTGCCAATGCGCCGTTTTAATGAATAAATCTGTATTCTTTGATTGTACAACGTTTCACTATGAATATTGCTCAAGTGGAAGACATCTTTTATTATGGATGCAATTTGAATTTTTGATAATTTTGTATTAAATTGCAATTTGATTTGATTTTAATAGTAAGTAGTTTATTTTGTTACGTCCAGGTGACTGTCATAGGATTCTTATGTCTCTCTCTTTTTTAATTTCGCAAAGACTAAGGAATAACAAGTTGTGTTGTTTTCAAACAAGCTCGATGATTTTTGCTCAAACCTTTATTAAAACTGTCGGCAGAGATTTTCAAGACTTTCTATTAAGAAGTGATGGTACCTGCTTTTTATACATTATTGCAAAGAGTTTCTGTATCATCATATAAAGTATATATATGCGAATTTTCGTTTATAAATTAGGATGAAGCTTTACGTTCATGAATATTGTCCACTGCTTTAATATCGCAAACATGAGAACTGACCGTACTAAAATTTGCTTCAATGTAAACAATTAAAATTTGCATGTTCGGCTTATGTGAAAAAGGAAATTTTCGTATAAACACTATTATACGGACAATAAGCCAGAGTATGGCTCCGAGGGCATGGCTTGGGCCGAAGCTATTTCATTGGGCGTGAGTTTATATAGGTCGGACCCTCCACCGCAACGCTTAGTGATTTCGTATTTTCTCCTCAATGGCTAACTAACGTAAAGCGGCACCGAATGCTTAGCAATTAATTTGGCGTCTGGGGACAGACACGCTCAATTATTTTAGCACCTTCATACAGTTTAAATGCTCTCAGAGCGCTTTGATCGACATCGCACTATCAATTAGCGCGTTTGGATTTAATTACATTTAATTAATCATTGAGCAAAAGTTATTTATGATTTGAAATGTTAAAGGATTAAACGTTTCTCTTCTGTAAACGGTCACAGATTTTAGTCATTATGTAAATCCATTACAACTAGATGTAAATGTATTCATCTATCTATCTAACTATTTATCCTTCAGCATCTAAGTCACTGCGGTACCTCCTATTATAATTCGATTCGTTGTACCTCTTATTATAATTCGTTCATTCCTGTAAACAATAGTTACATATATGTATTTTCATCTAGTTATGTAAAAAAAAAAAAGAAAATATGGCCAGAATTAACCGATCTGTTACTCGTAAATGATGGCCGACATTATACACATTTGCAAAACAATTCAATATCAAATTCTTCATGAATGAACAAGAAACAAATTGTACAATAATTTCTCAAGCAAGAAAAGCATCATTGGTCACGGTTTAATGGCCCAAAGCGGATCATGCAAAACGACGATTTGGCTTTATGCATAAGATGATTACCGCAACGTTTGCTGCGGAACACGGAGTCACGTTTATGTACCAATTTCGGGAGGAAATGTGAGGAAAGCATGTTTTGCTTTGTTACATATTTCCCGCTGAATACAGAAATATAATACACATAATCTCGTTTTGGAAATATTAAAAAAGGGTTCATGTTCACATATTCAATGAATATCAGCGGATACAAATACAAGCATTTATCAGTATTATATATAAAACCTTGAATTAAGATAAAGTAACTATTATACTTAATAATAGTAGATGTGTTCTGCGTCTCGTATCATAAGGGTTTGACCTTAAAAGTCATACCAGTCGCTTTTTTCTTAAAGAGTATACAGGAGAGTACTACTACGGTGATCAATTAACATGAAGCGACTAACAGTTTGTTTGCTCCCTTTGCTTCCTTTTTTTATAAATAAAATCAGTAACTAATTTGTAAACTTTACCAACCAATCAGCGTTTAGTTGAAACAATTTATTAAATAAACTCATTGAGCATTTAATTCGCGTCTCAGTGTCAAACATTAGCCATGTTAAATCTATCGTAATGATTAGATATTGATCATTATAATACGCATGTAGTATAGAGTCGATTGTCGCTCGTACAATCTTAAGATTACATACGCTTTGTGTAGTTAGCACGGTCCAGTGAATGAATTAGTTCGCCCATTCGTAACGAAGCTTACTGGCGTATATCTGTTACGCTTTGTTTATTAACATCTCATTATATTGATAAATAAACGTTGATAGCACTTTGTATTGGATTCTTGAATTAGTCAATTTTATCTGTCTTATCTGCATGTTCAGGCCAGTTTAGATAAATTCACATCAATCTCAAAAGGATAAAATAAATATAGTTCAGATTATGTATAAAATTGCCGGAAATGAATATTAAAATGGGATGTCTTGTTACTACTTTCAAAGATGTTAAAACACGTATTGGTTAAGTGTTAAGTAATCCTTCCGTAAGAATTAGAAGAGACGTGAATGATTTTTTTTTGCTTTTGGTAACGAAACTTTCAAGTGGTTTCAAATTTGGAATTACTTTACAAATTAGATATTTCAATGGTTTCAATATATTTAACCGTTTCAAATTGACTTGATTATTGCCTCAATAGCTTCATAAAGCTATCGAGTCAATAATCAAGTCAATGAAGAGGGCAAGATCAAAATATAAGTTCTTTATGGAGGAGTTTAATTTTGTTGAAAGTAGTAGCGTATTGTAATAAGCTGAAAACGTTATTCGGTTTTATTGCACGTTTTCACTTAACTTCCAGTCGGTATTTCTCTTTGAAAGTCATTTTACTACGCCATCGTCTGGCCAATGTGAATTATTTAGAGAACCGCTCCAAAGATAAGGCATTAAAATTTCACTCGGCCCGAACACTAAGACTTTCATCTTCGGGCTGCGTTACTTTAATACTCTCCTGTATATTGAAATTTTATTTTAATAATTATGTATACTTTACTTTAACAAGTTGCCCGTCTTTATTATTTATTAGTTGTATTTTATCATAAGTAAGATGGTAAGACCAGAATGTACAAAATAATGGATTTTCTACATATTATAACTGATTAGATTACTGAGATGTCACTCAGAGTATATGGTTTTCATTTTATCATGACATGCTAAATTTATATGTTATTTGTTGTGTCTAACAGCTCGCGAGTATCCATCCCAAAGTTAGCTAGAACTAATTCATTTTGAACTAAAAAACATAAAGAAATATATGTAAACTTGTATTCAACTTCTTGAATCGCCCCTTAGACCCAAGCGGCACTCGAGCGTTGTGTTTCATATTAAGTGTGTACTCATCCTCAACGACTGCCCCACTCGGCTTCATGAAATCCTCGTTAGTATAATTAGAGCAATAAACCAAAAACCACGGATCCATTTGTAACATTCCTTCTCAATATACATAAATAAATATTCGCGCCTTACGCAAATCGAAAGATATTGTATGTAAAACTTCTTTTACTTTCTACATCATATTCTTTTATATAGAATTTTTAGTATTTTATTCTATCCTATATATTATATTGAAATTGTCGGGTCGGTGATGCACATTATGTAGACCACCCACATGATAGGCAGACAGTATGACAATAGGTCAAGGTTGCGGGCGATTCCATAGGATGAGGGCGGTCAGTCCATTTAGCGAACTTTGAAGAAAGCTATATTCAACAGCTATCCATTGGCTGATAAAGATGATAATAATAATATCAGTGTCTTCTTTACAAATTACTGAATATAAATTTCATACTGAAATCAAGTTCGCAATTTGGAAACTTTTTATTGGGACTTGGCTTACCTCGCATACAAAGCACTGTTATCCGTTAGACAATTTCCATTCGGGACTCCATTAAAGCGGATCTTTGTAATCGAATTATTCTCATTGGTACCTAACGCTTACACGAGTGGGATCATAATGAATTCTACTTAAATGTAATGGCCGCGATGCCGGATACTCAAATTATTTTTGTGAAGTTTAACGACCTTTACGACTCGGGATTAATATTAATTGACCACCAATAATGATCTTAAATAAAATAAATAAATATGCGCTCACGCCCGTAACCCAGAGGGGTAGGCAGAGATCATGGATTTCCATTTGGCGCGATCCTGGCACACCTCTCTTCCTTCTTCTATATTCACACATCTACTCATACATGCTCGTAGGTTATGGGTGCTCTCTTCTCTTTTTTAATGATAATCAATAATGATCTTTGTTAGTTAAAGTACAGTAAACAGTAAAGAGGTTGTCTTTATTAGTATATTTTAATGGTTCATTCATTTCACTGTAATATATTTGGATATAGTTTCAATATTTTTGGATAGCGCCCAACTACAACAATTTTTTTGGAGAGAATAAAGGATTCCGGCTTAGTATAATTGTCAATTATTAATACAACCCTATATATTTCCTAAGTTTTCTTTACAAAAAAAGTAAGAATTACTATTAGGATACTGTTACAATTTGCATTAACAGTGTAGTACTTAAGTAGATTATAAAAACCTTAAATGTCGGAGCGTTCAAATAAGTCTGACGTCATAGCTTGTGCTATGTACACATAAGTGTGTAAGTTAAGCTAGCAGTAGAGGCGACGCCGCCCGGACGAATGTGGAGATTATCTATTTGCCTTCGATAAGTGAGAAGTTTTCCTCTGCAAGATTAAATATAGCGGCCCCACGACTCCCTGTGGCGGCTGCGTAATGCACTACCAACGAACTGAAATCCATGCAAACGGAAACAGGAAATCTTTGGTCGCTTAAATATGCGTACATATTATGTACCGTTCTCATTATTTGTTGATTTTTGTTATTATTACTTTAAGAGAAGAATCTTAAAAATATAACAGTTGGTATAGGTACTTTTCATCCTTATTATTATATTGTTTCTTTTATATTAGGCTCAATATAATAGCTTAAACTGTAATAAAAAAAAACTACGATCAATTCCGTCTACCTACAAATTTTATTATGTAGGTCAAAGTATTCTGTTTATTCGGCTACGACATAGAAATAAAATACAAAAGAGAATACATTAATGTACATTTGTAGTAGTTTTCAAAGTATGTTACTGTTTTTAAAGGAATACTTCAGATCAGAAAATGTTTTATGTGCAGGAATCAAGTTAATAAATAATTTCGATTGAATGTTGAATCTGTTCAAATGTCCTACAAGGAGCTTTTCAGAAATATAAGCATTTTGCATTTTAATACGTCTGTAGGATAAAGTCGAGGCTGGGGTCGAGACGGGAATTGACCGAAGCAAGAATTTCTCGTATGCTCCACGACGCTCGTCCACCATCAGCTTGCCTTTTAACACTCTTTTAAACTACTCCAGTGGATCGCATCATATTTTTCATTGCACGGATTCTATATTGCGAGCGCAGCAACAGGTTACTTTGCTGAGGACAAATATTGGCATTTCTTTTCCAAACTGTTTGCACTTTAGATGTTTTCTTATTTTTAATTTTTATTCTTTTTCTTTTCGTAAGATGTTTTCTCATCGTATCTGAGACGTCGGTGATAGTTTTGTGTCTGTATATATGATTGTAGAATTACAAAATAAGTTTCTACTACCATATTTCCATGATAGTTGAAATTCATTGATGAAGCAAATCTTCATGTAAGTAAGACAATGGTGTGACATCATTAAGATATGATGTGTATTTCCTATGTTATATTATGAAAAATATTATTAAAGTTTAATACATAAATTAACCCAAGCAACAGCAGGTACAAACAACTATCTCGTGTGTGGATTTTCAAATTAAGTTTAATATTAATAATATTTATTCAATTTACAGTCTAACCGTATTTCATTTGGTATCAGTATATCATCGAGTGAAACGGTATATACTGCAAGACGTGGCCATACATTATCACAGACATTTGGCTACAGTTGTTGCCATGCTTGGCAATCTGCCACGTGGTTGTAGTGGCAGTTTCAAGGCTGCAAAGTAAAAACTGCAAGAAGAGTAGAAATCTTAATAGAGTTACGTCTGGAACAATTTAAAGTGTTCAAAGAATGCTTCGGTTTCGCAATTGAATTACTTTCGCAACAAGCAAGCAATGATTCTATCATGTAAATTTAAGTAATATTTGTTGTTCAGTATTTTACCATTTAAGAATTTAATTTTGTATTGGTTTAAATAAATTACATATTTAAATTTTTAGTAATTTCTGATCTCTTAAATTATCTTGTCATTAGTTTTGCTTAATAAATAAAGAACTCGAGTGAGTTTTCGCGCTACTTTAATGAAAACAGTCTGGAATAGCCGTAAGGCTGTGTATTTTATTTTCTCTTAATTAACTTACTATTTTCGTTGCCAGTACTAAGCCCACAATGAATATAATTTACTCCGTAGCTTTTATAAAAATAAAGATTTTTTCGCTCTCTGTTTTCTATTCTTGTACATCTTAATTGAATAGCATAATATATAAGAATATACTCCCATCATTTCGTCAAATAAAGTAATACGTATACGCTTTTAATTTAGTAGATTACAAACCATCGTCTCTATTGAAAGATAAAAAAAAAACCGTAAAACGAACCCCATGTACTGCAACTACACTTCATTTGTGCCAAATATTTGCCCTATATACTACATAATTGTACCTATTCCAGAGTATATTTCCCATTTTTGTTCATTAGCGATTTTTGGAACATCCATGAATATAAAAAAAAACCGGCCAAGTACCCTGGTTTTTTCGGACTCGCGCACCAAGGGTTCCATTATCTGTGCAAATTTCAACTGTCTATCACGGGTCATTAGATACAGTCTGGTGACAGACGGACAGACAGCGGAATCTTAGTAATAGGGTCACGTTTTACCCCTTGGGTACGGAACCCTAAAAAACACTTAGCTTACAGGTACTTTGATTATGTATAGACAAAAAGAGTACTAAATATGCATTTGGAAGCGACTATAATTACATTAGACAGTGCAATTGTAATAAAATAAACTTGACTTAATTAGTTCGTCGCTGTGTCCCCATGTAGAGTTTATGCGGCGTCCGTAGCCCGCTCGAGCTTTCCGTAGTCAGGAGCTGCATAGCTTCCCGGCAGGCCTTAATCCGAAATTGTTAGCTCCGCCCGAATAGTTTTACGGACAAATCTTTATTGCACCCGCTTAATTTCGCTCAACTATGCACCGAGTGCAGGGCTAAATGAATTTATTACGCCCGCCGCTGTGCTCCGTAAACGATGCGCTTTATGATTTAACAATTTTTACGGCGTCGGCCATCTTGGATCTATTTCAAATAGTTTTATATTGATGTACTAATATAATATGAAGTTTGTAATTTTATTCATACTTGTGATTATCTCGCTAACTATACTTCGTGTCTAACAACACAATTAACTTGGGTAGTTACCCTATGTGCAATGAATTACATGATTGTAGGCTACAATGCAGCAGTGATTGATTTCTCTCTAACCGCTGACATCTCGCTTACCCAACTGTAAGGCAGGTTATTACTTTATTTATATGCGTTCAGAATAACATTAAGGTTACTCATGTTTTTTTAGATTAAATAATAAGAGATACGACTTTAGTTACCGTGCCATAGCAGTATTTTGGAGCGAACGATGTCATCGTATATTCTGCATAGATTAAATTGACCTAGTTACTTTAATTACTAAAGTACTGAATCTGCATATTCTAGTAATGAGGGCTCAAATATCAACGAATTATTCATTTTAATTCTCTAGAAATAATTTCAAATAACGTAGCGCTTTCAGACCTATGCTTTCACATCAAGACGTCTCCCCTCCGTCCGACCAGATTAAATCCATGCAATTCCAGTCAAGCTTATCATCGTATAGGATAAACGTATACAGTGATGCAATGTTGCATTGGGCTTACTGAACGGCCCGCCTTGCTTCACGGGCACCGGGTCATAGTCCCCGTACCATTGTTTGTTATCGTTGCTTGAAACTTGAAATCAATTTCATGTATGCCCGCATTTCTATACCATTGCAGGTATTTTACATACTATTGGAAAATTGGACAGTCAAAATTCGTATACATACGATATTTGAGCATGTATGAATTAAAATAGATATCATCACCATGGTTTTCGTCACATGCATTATGGATATGGCTTTTGTTTAATCCATTATCAAGAACATCAAGACAGCAGCAATACAATTAAAACGAAAACAAATTGTGTTTAACGAGACACAGTTTGGTACAAGCACCCGTAGCTTATTAGAGAAAAGCCGAATTGTGTTAACAGTGTTTATATTTTTACCCAATTTTTGTTGAAAAAGTAATTAATGTTATAAATTTGTCCGTGCAAAAGTGCTTACCAGCTTCCTCTTAAATAACACGAATATACTTGTTAGGTGCATGAATATGGCCACTTGCCAGCATGTGGCCGGCGCTTAGCGTGGCTTTATTTAGTTTATGCCTTGTGCTCACTATCCGGCTAAGTACGGTTTAAAAGTCGTAAGGTTAATAATAATGGCAGCACATTTCGAGGATAAAGTGCTTTGGGATATCTCGCAAAGTATCCTTTGTTTTGGGCGGACCGGTGGACGCTTAATTTGGCAAATTCGAAGTGAATAAGTTGCTTTTTATGCGACAATGCAATAGAAGAGGATAATTGGTTTTGCGATTCATCGCTTTCTGTCTATTTATTTTCGCTTTAAAAATTAACAAACAAAATTTTACTTGTTCACGGGCAATGGTCTCTGAAACTCACTATTTCTTACAGTCATTTTAAATGTAAATAAATGTGGTTTAGACGAAAATTAAATAATGTTTACGGAGCTAGCTGTGTTCCATATTTTAATCTATGAGAGGTACCTAGTAATGTTACATCGGAAGATTCTGATGCAGGACAAGACAGTAAAAGCTTGTTAAAAAATTTAGACTGTGTCCTGATTTGTTGCCCCTAATCCATTAATATTATATTTATTATAAACTAATTTACTTTATATGCCATGAATTTCGTGTTATGCAATAGTAAATAAATATATTTTTTCACATTGGAATGTACTGTCGTCCGTAAGTGAAAAATGTCGCGCTGCGCCACTTTTAAATTATTCAAGCAAACGATGCTAGGTAGAATATGTACGAGTTGTGATAAAATCCTGAGACAAAGTGCCGTCTTCCCCGGTCCTCGAGCCCTTCATTAGGCGGGACTGCGAGGTGTAACTCATGTAGAACAGCCACGCCCTAGCTTCATGCTCTCCTGGTACGTACTTTTTGTTACTTAAATGTGCCTGTCTGTGTTTATTTTATCTGTCGGGACTTGGACTATAAGTTGTTTGTTTAAGTGATAACCGCAAAATTTTAAATTAATAGTTTTACGAAGAACAAAAAAGGTTTTTTTGTATTTAAAAACCTTGTCAATTAGTGAATCATCATCGATAAGCGTACCTCCACTATTGTTCGTCTCTTTTTATTATTGTAACGTATAACATTTTCGTAATTTTAATGGAAAATTACAATAACTCTTGCGAGGAATTTATATTTAGTTGCTTATATTTGATCTAACTGTATATGACATTCGTGCCGAATATTAATCACCATGGATTGTATATTTCCGCCATGGCGTATTAGCATTTCACTCCTAGTGAATACAAATCACATTTGATTAGTATATTTCGAATGCAGCCATATCATAATAATTTGATATTACTCTAATATACAGTGAAGTTAAAGAATATAACACGTAATTATGTCTAATAATAGTTTTTGCTGGTATTTGAGCTGAAAAATATAATCTTAATTGATTTTATCAATTGATGTTTCATCATTATCAATTAACAAATAGCCACTGCTGGACGTAGACTCTCTCTCTCTCCCTATACTGAGTCACCATAAAGAACGGTCACTTTCTTCCATCATACAGTAGACTTATGCATACTTGAGCAATGATAGTTATCAAGATAAAAATGTTAACTATTTGAAGGAAATACAGACGCCTGATGGTAGAATATCATGTATGGAATAGGGCAACACTTAAGAATTACTTTTTGTTCAAGTCACGAACTGTAATCGCGTCCAATACCGCATCCCTAAAATCGATGTCCTTGTGTACCATCAACAAAAGACACGAATTTACACATCTCAGGCACCCTCCGTACGAGTCATCCCTATCGTTTGCAAAATGCCTATCGATCTGTTGGAAGACTCATTCAAGTAATTCTACAGCGTTTCCCCATTTTTCGATTCGGTCTCTTTTGATTTTATCTGTATGCTGTGGTAACGCGTAACGTTTTCACAGCACAAATCTACGATTGTTATCTCAATATTTTCTCTTGTAAACGACCCGAGCTTACATATCCCGACCGCGCTATCGACCATTTACATATTCCTCAAATATATCATAACGTTCGGAATATTTTATGCTGTCGGTATCTAACAGGCGTTTTGTGGTAATGCTTCGTTTGATGTATAGCAGTCAGGCGCACTCGCGGTCTAAATATCTTGCCATTATGTATATTGTGGCTACATTAAGATGTAATGTCGCCGAAGAGAGCCTCTTAGGGTTTTTTCGGGCCGTAATCACGAGCCAGATTGCTCCGTCGCAAAGTGAGCCTAATGCTTCATCGTCCTACGAATTTGTAGAAATTATTGGCAAGAATTTATTTCCAGAGTTGAAGTATCGAAGTGACTTATAGTTGATTTCAAGAAAAATCTGCTTAAATTGCAACAAAAATGGGAAGGCATTCATTCTTAATTTTCGCTTGATTCGTAATTGTTTGCGCAGGATTTTTTAGGAAAGAAAGAGGGAAAACGTATTTTTGAAAGCTCGTTTTGAATAAAGTTTGGATGTAAGCTTTCTCTAGCGAAATTTAATTGACATTTGTAGTCACCGTTTTGTTAAAAAGCTTTAATTAAGAATGAAAACATTATTTGCAATAATAAGATTGTAATCTTATTATTGCAAATAATGTTTTCATTCTAATCTATATTTATCTAAAGAGATGCGAAGAGTTCAAATTCTGCTCGATCGTTACTAAAATACCACAGTTAACGTGAACAAACAGAGCTGACGCCAAATTTTGTCGCTCTCCTTGTAGTTATTCAATTTCTACGATTCGGTCTCCGGTTGTCGATTGACTTTATATCTAAGAAATCATTTTATTTGCACATTTTAATTAATTTACATTAATTTGTATTTATTATATGGGGAGTATGTTTAGTAGAGATGGTAGGCATGGTAAAGATTTTGAACGACGAGTGAATGCGGGAAAAAAAGAATGGTGCTATAGGTACAGTAGTAAGGAGTCAGAATGTGTGTATGAAAGAACAATGGCAGCCGCCCATATATCAAAATAGTTGAGGCTAATTTATAGCGTCTTAGCATGAAAAATATCTTAAAATAATAAGAATTAGTTGCGGAGCAAATATCTGAAAGAATTTCGGCCTGAGAAAGCCGCAAAAAATAGATATTTTGATTTTAGTTTTTCGTTTTTTAAGGTTACATGTCATAATGAAAGCTAGAGAAAATTCGCAATGAAGGTTGTTATTTAAGTAAATATCTAGTACGTGATTTTATTTTCTATATTAAATCAGGACTGTAACGTTATAAATCAGGCAGGTGGTGGTCACGAGTAGATAAGTGGCTGATTTTGAAAAATATGAGAGCACCACTAGCTGTCACGCGGCGTGTAGGTTTAATATGAACTCAACCGACACACAATCACATAAGGCAAGAGTATTTGTGACGTACGTGCCATTTTTAATGTTGTCATAACAACAAAAGTAAATATTTACGAAATGCGGTTTGCAGTCATTTAAAAATGCCTGACGCCCATGAAACTACAGTGGTAGAGCCCGCGACAACAACATCTGTTGCACGAATGGGCCGGCTCGACCGGTGAAATACCACGACCTCACAGAAAACAGGCGTGAAG